>CABFWB010002982.1:30957-91323 GCA_902151455.1 Timema bartmani | reverse complement strand
TTACAATGTTGGCTGACTGTACCAGGCAAGCTACAATGTTAGATCAGTGTCAGTGTTGACTCAGGTGCTTGATGTAGTGCCACTAACTGCCCCCCTCCCTCCCACTCGACCTTGTAGCCATCACCAGGTGTGAGACCAGTTGATAAGAGACCAGTAATATACTTGAGTCCATGGAGTGAAGCCATCACTTCACATTGATCGCACTTCTTGGTAGACAGACTCCCAGTGAGATAACCGTGAGACACCATGATCGCACTACTGATGTTGGCGACACTCGTGGCTCCAGCCATCCAGGTAAGGAAACAAGGACAGGAACATATGGTCCAGAGTTCGATCCTCTGTGCGTCACGGTGTTGAAGTAATGGCCGTGACAGTGAATGTTGTGTCGGTTCGTGCACTGTGACTTGGATAGCTCAGGTCCGGGATTCATATCCAGTCTGAGACGAACTGTTCCCGGATTCCAGGATCAAGTGAACGTGACTGTGTTCTACGAGAGCCTCTGTCCGGATAGTATCCGCTTCATAACACACCAGCTTTACCCCACATGGACACAACTGACCTCGGAATACCTCGCAGTCGACTTTGTTCCTTATGGCAAGGCACAGGTAGGTTCATTATCCCTCCCAATCAAGGTCTAGTAAAACTTCAGGGACCAGAAAGAGATTTGATGAAAACATTGTAAAATAGCCATCTTGTTATTAGCGGTAGAATATCAGGCTTTGTCAATATAACATGTGATATAGTGTGAAACACCACACCGGCTGTTATAGTGTGAAACACCACAGCGGCTGTTACAGTGTGAAACACCACACCGGCTGTTACGGTGTGAAACACCACACCGGCTGTTATAGTGTGAAACACCACACCGGCTGTTACAGTGTGAATCACCACAGCGGCTGTTATAGTGTGAAACACCACACCGGCTGTTATAGTGTGAAACACCACACCGGCTGTTATAGTGTGAAACACCACAGCGGCTGTTACAGTGTGAAACACCACACCGGCTTTTACGGTGTGAAATCACCACACCGGCTGTTACAGTGTGAAACACCACACCGGCTGTTACAGTGTGAAACACCACACCGGCTGTTACAGTGTGAATCACCACAGCGGCTGTTACAATGTGTCAATACTAACCACTCAGCTAAATTAATGTTTTAACTTTGTTTCTTTATTTTATGAAGCCGAGCCAGTGTTAAATATTCTGTTTAGTGACCAATTTTAAAAATAATACATGGCACTCATTTACAGCATAACTCTGAGTGCTGACTCGTTAGTAAAGTTGTGTTGTTGACTCCAGCAAACTCTGAGTGCTGACTCGTTAGTAAAGTTGTATTGTTGACTCCAGCAAACTCTGAGTGCTGATGGTCAATGGAGCTTCACCTGTCAACACGGTCCCAACGAGTGTGTGGGGAACATAGTCCAGGCATGCGCACTAAGAAATCTGAGAGATCAACCAGATCAACAGATGGAGTTCATCAACTGCGTCATGGGCTCTGAGGATCCTTCGACAGGAGGACAGGAGGTTAGTAGGACAGGAGGCTAGTAGGACTGGAGGACAGGAGGTTAGTAGGACTGGAGGACAGGAGGTTAGTAGGACTGGAGTACAGGAGGTTAGTAGGACTGGAGTACAGGAGGTTAGTAGGACTGGAGGCTAGTAGGACTGGAGGACAGGAGGTTAGTAGGACTGGAGAACAGGAGGTTAGTAGGACAGGAGGCTAGTAGGACAGGGGGTTAGTAGGACAGGAGGTTAGTAGGATTGGAGGACAGGAGGGCAGGAGGTTAGTAGGTCAGGAGGGCAGGAGGTTAGTAGGACATGAGGGCAGGAGGTTTAGTAGGACAGGAGGCTAGTAGGACGGGAGGACAAGAGGCTAGTAGAACTGGAGGACAGGAGGCTAGTAGGACAGGAGGCTAGTAGGACAGGAGGCTAGGAGGACAGGAGATTAGTAGGACTGGAGGATAGGAGGCTAGTAGGACAGGAAGACAGCATGTTAGTAGGATAGGAGGCTAGTAGGACAGGAGGTTAGTAGGACAGGAGGACAGGAGGTTAGTAGGACAGGAGGGCAGGAGGTTAGTAGGACAGGAGGGCAGGAGGTTTAGTAGGACAGGAGGCTAGTAGGACGGGAGGACAAGAGGCTAGTAGAACTGGAGGACAGGAGGCTAGTAGGACAGGAGGTTAGTAGGACAGGAGGCTAGTAGGACAGGAGGACAGGAGGTTAGTAGGACAGGAGGACAGGAGGACAGGAGGTTAGTAGGACAGGACAGGAGGACAGGAGGTTAGTAGGACAGAAGGCTAGTAGGACAGGAGGCTAGTAGGACAGGAGTACAGGAGGTTAGCTCTACACCAGGACAGGTTAGCTCTCCACTAGTACAGGCTAGCTCTACTATAAAACACCAGCTTGTTATGATTGTCCTGTTCCCCACAGTGCGGCCGCTCGTTGAACATCTCCTACTCCCAGATATCCGCCTGCACCCACAGCCGTGAAGGTCCTCAACTTCTCTCCGGGTTGGGGAACAGAACCCACGACTTCCAACCTCTCATCACATTCGTGCCGACAGTAGTGTTCAACTCGGTAAATACTGATACATTACCGATACAAGTTAGGTTAAGTGCTCAGACTGGTCACATCAAACTACCGCCATACTTTATCACACATATTTTCATGTGTAAGCCGACAGTCAGATCTACCAACCTCGTATCACTAAATATACCACCATTATAAGTAAAGCTGGGGAAATATTTGATCAAATGACAACAGTTCTATTCCAATTTGAGGCACCTTTTATAAAAATACAAATATATTTTATTATATTCTGTCCAGAAACATACTTTCCTCAACCAAAGGCCATTTTTAAAAGAAGGCGTGTCTGAACTGGCCACCATAGCGTCCACGTGTCTGAACTGGCCACCATAGCGTCCACGTGGTTGAACTGAAGGTGTTTAAAAAAGGGTTCAGAACTTTAGGGTATTACAGTACTCATTAAAATGAGTAAAAAGGTCTCGGTAACCCGAGGTCCGCAAACCACCTTTAACAGATACAAAGGCAGTTGTGTGTTTCGGTAATAGGTTTTTACTTTAGGTCTTGTGACAGGAAGTTCTCGTCATCCCGCTGAGCAGTTTCTGGGGGATATTTAGTTTGTTATTTTCTAAAATACAACTATCAAAGGAAGCAAAGGGGTTGGTAGTTGGCGCCCATTCACTTATTTATATATACTACATTTTATTCGTCCTTTGAGAGGATTACTACCGTACTTTTATATAAAATAATAATTTTAGCATAGCTTTTCTACTTTGGTGACCTGGTGGTCTAGGGGTTAGGTGTCAGACTTTTGTGCTGAGGGTCCGGGGTTCAATCCTCGGTCCAGGCACAGATTTATCTGATTGCCAAACCCTTCCTTCACCTCTGACAAGACGTGNGGGGTTCAATCCTCGGTCCCGGCACAGATTTATCTGATTGCCAAACCCTTCCTTCACCTCTGACAAGACGTGTATTAATCACAACTTATGAATGTGTGGAATGCCGGGCCTACCACCGTGGTTCGGATCCCACGTTAAACTGTAGGTCCTCCATTTCATCTCACCATCACCCTACCATTGCACATTAGCGTAAGTGCGTATAACCTGAACGGGTAGTAAGACGCGGTGCTAATAATAATAATTATTTTCTACTCCTAGCACTTCTACTTAAATTTAAGTAAATGTTTTACCATTCTTAACGATTTATTTCAATATCAAAATCCAACTTATTATTTAACAAATCCCATCTCATTTTACTTACCACAAATCAACGTTAATAGTTATCATAAAAGGCCATAAATACCATAGATGCTCTATGGCCTATGGCAACGCTGTTTTCCTGCAAGTTGTCTCACAAATGGCTGTCAATGATTAAAGTTTATTTCACAGGTATACAACGTCGATGACCAGACCGATTCGCTGACCAACTTTAAGTCGGTGGTCTGTCGACACCTCACAGGTATTAAACCCATCTCCTGTGACAACTAGCGCCACCAACAACTAGCGGCCGGTGACGAAAACATCAAGCTAATTGTAGAGATCCTTTGTTCTGACAGCAGCTTCTAATAAACACTGAAACCATCAAATAAGTGTACTGACCTTGAAATATCCCCAATTCAATAGAAATAGATAGTTAATACTGAAAGTAACATTACTTAGAAAGGAGATAATTATCCTTTATATCCTTGTCGCTCTCAGCTCGTGTATATTTTATTACCAAGAGTTTAAACTTTCTGTCTCATTTGTTACCGCTGTTTTCTATTATTGTTCTTAAGAACTTGATACCACACCGACGGATTAAATTATTTACACAAGAGACCAACATATTACAACAAAGTGTATTTCAAACATATTTGAAGATAGAATTAACCAATGGCGGAGAACAGACCCTTGCAGGGGGCGAGTGCCAAAGTAACCCCCGCATTTAAGAAGTTGAGGAAAATATTCATTACTTGTACAATTTTTTTTATAAAGTTATCGTAAATATCAGATGTATCCATAATTTCTTTTCGAATAAATGGGGACATAGAATTGCTGAACAGCAATATATATTTTTTTTAATGAAGTACATACAAAATCTCAAAGTAGGTAACTATTTTGTAACATCAATGGCGGCGTTAAGATCGCATGTGTAGGGTTGGATGGTCGGTGCTTGTACAATCGTAGGCGGCAAATCTTCTCACAGGCCGCAGCGCAATCAAACGCTAGTAATGTTACACTTTTCTGTAGTCATTTTCCTTGCGCTCCCTATCTTCAGTTGTTTCCCAGAAGCAATCTACAGGTTGGCTAAAAAGGTGTTTGTCAAAAACAGTAGGCTGATGAAAACTATCAAGGGGTTTGGAATGAAGTTGAAAGTACCTAATCAGCTAGAAGTTTTCCATTCTAAATTCGAATGCCGCAGTGTTTAGTTTGTCTATGTAGTATGTATTGCTATTTTACAAGTCCAAAAAGAAGCTGCTATTGCCTTAGATATGGCAGATAACTCCTTATAAATTAGTGCACAGCGCCAAAATGCATTTACTCTGTCAAGTGTTAAGACAAGTTAAATGGAGAATTTTTTATATAATTATTGAAATGTAGGCCTAATTATATATTTTTTATGTAATTTTCAAGTTACTGTGGATTATGACATAATCTAAAATGAAAATTAATGACACGAAGAGAGGATTGAAAACTACAGTATCAGTAGTCTGTTGTCTTTTTTACTTAAGGCACATTTAAAAAGAAAGTTTCAACCTCTCATTTAGATCGATAATCTCGATGCGGCTTGGAAGTTAACGAATTTCTTATGTTTGAAAAAGTTGTAGTCTATTAAACGTGGTTTTTTTTAGAGGATGTTTAAAACAATTTTCTCTGGCCCAAGGTGAAGCTTACTTTTTATATTGTTAATGTAAGTGACTAGTTTAATAAATGTTAAATCCAATTCAACTACTATTCAAAAAAACCTTCGAAATAGCTTATAGAATTATAATATATAGTTAGAAAATTTTCTTGACTCCAGTGGTTTGGGGGATGCCCCCTAACCCCCGAAGTTTTAAGGGCAGGAGTTGGGTAAATCATAAATCTCCGCCCCTAAAAGTAGCTATGGCCGGGTCATCCATTTCAATTCGGCCGCCATTTTGATTTCCTTATTTTTTATTATATTTGGTAATCTATAAGGTGAGTTTTGACGATGAAAAAAATGATGTATCGGTAGCAATGTTTGCTATCAAAGCGATATCGCGCTTGTAACGAGTGTTTATCATCAAACTTCAGTCTAGTAGCTTCCTCTGTGAACGAAGAGGGACATTAATGGATAACTGCTATTAGTCAGAACAATAATACAATAAGTACTGGAAGTACTGATTTGAAAATAAATAGTACGGGGTGCACCGAACAGACCTTTCTCGCTTTTATCTTAAATATTTAGCACCACGTCATACTACCCATTCGGGTTATACGATTAAGTACTAATTACTCTAATGGATTAGGAATTGGGAAGGTTGAATTTAGAGGAAGTGAACCCGCATTTGCGTGTAGGGAGAGTGGAAAACCATTTAGGAAAAACCACCCCCAGTTCACCCGACCGAGATTCGAACCTCGATCTCCCCGTCCTCGGCAGTCGAGCTCAACACGACTAGCGCGTTAGCTAACTACGCCACCGAGGCGGGTTTTATCTTAAAATATACATTTTTTTTATACTAAAATCTCGTAAGATCTGTGAAACGAAATAATAGGTATACACATTGTTGTACAAATACTACATTAAAGATCATAAATGAAATAATAAACACTGTTACTTACTCTATGGAATTAGGAACTAGGAACACTGTTACAGAAAAATTGAGACAAGAGATATATATTTGCCAAAACATTTTTGGTTTTATAAAAATATATTCCAAATAAAAGATTTGTATCTTTGATAGTAATACAACTTTAAAATGATAAGATATTTCGTATCTCAAATAGTTGCGGAGAAATGATGAAAATTGGAATATTTCCTTCATGTAAAGTACCCCTCAAAGTCACTTCCATGACAAAATGAGAATCGCCATCTTGTTTATAATAAACAGTGTCTAGATATAAAATTTAATCAGAATCGTTAGAGCAAATTTCGAGAAAAATATTTTTTTTTTCTCTTTCTGTCCTTCAGTAAATTATCCTTAAATTTAGGGTTAGACATCTAATTCCAAAAACCCCTGCGGGGAGATCTTATGAACACCCCAGCAGGGTTATGTCGGCGACGAACAGACGGTTTCAGGGGGTCATGAAACGTCGATATTTATCAAAATCTCGAGTTCAAATTTTGTGACGATCACTATACTTTCTCTCCGAGGTGTCAAGAGAAAGTAAAAAGAGAGTCATGTCCAATACTGTGAATGCTACAACTAAACGGTATCGTAAAGTGCAGCTAGGAACAAAATTGAAAAGACCGCACTCCGTCAATTTGAGGGCTCTGCGCGCAAGGCCGTAGCCAGCCAATAATTTCAGGGGGGGTTTGGTGGGCACATCCCAAAATTGCTGGAAGCTAGAAAAAAATTCTAAATGATAAACAGTTCTAAAAGCTCTCTGAAGTGGTTTTTTCATGGTAAAATAACTCACTAACTGCCGAAGGCTTGGAAAATTTCTAAATATTAAACACTTTTTGAAGCTCTCTGAAGTTTTTTTTTACGGTAAAATAACCCCCAAAATGCCGAAGGCTAGGAAAATTTCTAAATATTTAACACCTCTAGAAGCTCTCTGAAGTGCTTTTTATGATAACACAGCCCTCTAATTTGTATTTGTATCTTAATTCTAATATTGTTTGAACTATTAATAAAGCCATATATATTTTGTTCATAAAATTTCGCGGGGGGTTTGAACCCCCAAAACCCCTCCCTGGCTACGGCCTTGTCTGCACGAACCCACAACCTGTTGTTATATCAAATTGTTGTGTGTTTGTAGGTGACGCGAGAAAAGGCCACCATTTCTGCACTTTTTATATAAAAACACTTTTTCGTCAAAATAAACCAAATATTGTTTCAGTACAAACATAAGTGTTTAATTTTCCTCCCATTTTGATATCAACAGTTGTTGAATATCTGTCGAGGGTGTTCTGGAATGTAATGACAACTTTTTATCTTCATTTAAAAAGTTTCCCATCTAATGTCATGACTGATTCAACAACTGTTGATATCAAAATGAGAAGAAAATCAAGCTCTTATGTTTGTAGGCTACTGACGTAATATTTAATTTATTTTGACCAAAAAAACTTCAAAAACATTGATCTTTTCTCGCGTCCCCTACATGGCCACCATAAGCTTGGTCAATAACCCTCCTCGATACCAATACGTAGCCAATTGGATAGTGAAAGCTCTCCTTGTGTCAAGAATCCTATTTGTTTACGTCACAGAGTGTAAAGGAAGCGATAGACTGTTCAGTGTTCAACTATACTTCTCCATAGTCCATAGTGATAGATAGCTTCATTTAGGTTAATAGACAACGAACAAACACAATTTGAAGTTTATACTCAGAACTATAAACTATCTGCAACTAAGTCGGACGGGTAGTAAGACGCGGCGACCAAAACCAACTCTTTATTAATATGTACAAAAAAGTGAGTGATTGTGAGTATAATGAGCCCTCCATTCGACCTTATTATTCTCTTGTTGTCAATGACACTAGTACTGAACACTGCTCCTTTACCCTCCTAGTAATACTACCCATCCTAGCTGAACCTACCCGTCCATTGTCATCAATAACATATCAATTATCCTGGGTTTGAATCTCGCTCAGATGTGCGACGGCTGTTTATTCCCTATAATGGTGTCCCACTCTAACCGCTAATATATACCTTCCCTAAACCATAAGGGTATCCCAGACGGGTAGTAAGACACTGTGCAAATATTTCAACTTACGAGATTAAGATAGCAGTACCTGGAACTGATGATAGTAAATAAAAAAAAATACGGTACACAAACACTATTTTTGCTAGTTATAAAAAAAAATTGCATAATTAATTAAAAACTAAAGTAAAGAAATAAATATCAAACAGTTGTATTTTGGTTATATTTGTTTCAAGAAGCTATCAAAACAACTTTTTTATTTAACGAAATCCAATCATTTTATTTATCACAGATTTCGCTACTCAACTCGAAGGCGTGTCTATCTATCCTGGGGTC
Source organism: Timema bartmani (assembly GCA_902151455.1). NCBI lineage: Eukaryota > Metazoa > Arthropoda > Insecta > Phasmatodea > Timematidae > Timema > Timema bartmani. The sequence goes on along the minus strand of CABFWB010002982.1, from coordinate 82,665 downwards.
TTTGGCGCGCAAATCCAACGCCAATCAGCGTTCAGGAGTTTTACCCCTCATCCCCCTCAAGTGTTTGAAAGCATGTTCTAAAGTTCCAGACGGAGATACTACGCACTTAACAGTTAGATAGTCCCCTAACTTTGGACACTTCTCTTTACTAGTGAAACAAGTGTGGTGATGAACTAACATACATTAGTTCTAATATTGATATCCGTTACTGTTTAGTGACAAGTTACTGCGACATTATTCTTATTGACTCGGCGGATATTTACCAAACGAGAAGAAGAAATAACCGCTCTACATGGCAAAGGAAGCATTGTTGTGTTCGAAACCAATTTGCAGGCTTTGTATGACCGGAGATACCATTTTATTGAACATTTTCGATAACAATGAAGTTTCGAGGCGTGGTTTGGTTCCTTTAGCTACCAGGATTATGAAATGTGCTGAAGTTAAGGTAAGTTTCGATCAAAGTAGGCCTACTCGCTACTGAATCTATTGTTGAAATTCATTATTGGACGAATTAGTGATAATTATATTGTTGGGTCTAAATGTTATGTTGGCTAATGTCTTAAATTGTTTAGTTTTATAACTTAATAGGACTTATAATGAAACTCGCGTGTATTTTACTAAACTATTTTTGTAATGTTTAATAGTTATTACTTACGATTTCAAAGCTGTACACAAAATTAACATTGGCCAGACCTAGATGATCAATTTCCACTTGTGTTGATTATACTCAGTTCGGCATTTTATCGCGTTCGGCAAACCTTATGAATTGTTTAGTTGTATTGTAATGTCTTCGTTATGATCTGAGTTTGTGACGACGGAATCTAAAGTGTCTGTAAAACTAATGATGCATCCACATGTTAGGAAATATGCACACTTGATGGCTGCCGGACAGTTTTGAGGCTTTTAGATCATGTCTGTTCAAAGGTCGACAGGAGCATTCAAGAAAAGTGGCATCCATATCGGTTATAGAGTTGACTGGGTATCCTGCTGTGTGCACATTGTACAGAGGGGGTGGTAGGACTGGGTCAATGACATGCAATAAAACTGCGACAATTGCACTAGGAGGTGATTTCCCCCTATCCTCTTTCCATGTTAATGCGGGTGCACAGCCTCTACACTTTCTCCCTCCTCTTTGGTTTAAATCATTAGTAAACATGGTTTTAACCGACTGCGGTGGCCCCGTGGCCTGTTCAGGTCACACGCTTATCTGATAATTAGTCTAGTGGGGTAGGGATGAGGAAGGAAGCATTTTAGAGGTAATGTACCCATATTTGCGTGGAAGGAGAGTGGGAAAACCCGCCTCAATAGACCCGACCGATGTCCCCGCCAGTCTAACACAAGATTGACGCATTAGACCGCTGAGGCAAGCTGGGACGTATTTACCCCCCAAATGTAGCCTTCTCGAGTCACCCCCCGGGGACAGTTTCAAAATTATTTTCAGTGTACAACAAACTTTCTAAGAACAAATATTACCACCGTTGTACAATTTACAACACGCGAGTGCTCGGCTAGTATTTGACAACACTCGACTGCTCGGCTAGTATTTGACAACACTCGACTGCTCGGCTAGTATTTGACAACACGCGACTGCTAGGCTAGTATTTGACAACACGCGAGTGCTCGGCTAGTATTTGACAACACTCGACTGCTCGGCTAGTATTTGACAACACGCGACTGCTCGGCTAGTATTTGACAACACGCGACCGCTCGGCTAGTATTTGACAACACGCGACCGCTCGGCTAGTATTTGACAACACGCGACTGCTCGGCTAGTATTTGACAACACGCGACTGCTCGGCTAGTATTTGACAACACGCGACTGCTCGGCTAGTATTTGACAACACGCGACTGCTCGGCTAGTATTTGACAACACGCGACTGCTCGGCTAGTATTTGACAACACGCGACTGCTCGGCTAGTATTTGACAACACGCGACTGCTCGGCTAGTATTTGACAACACGCGACTGCTCGGCTAGTATTTGACAACACGCGACTGCTCGGCTAGTATTTGACAACACGCGACTGCTCGGCTAGTATTTGACAACACGCGACTGCTCGGCTAGTATTTGACAACACGCGACTGCTCGGCTAGTATTTGACAACACGCGACTGCTCGGCTAGTATTTGACAACACGCGACTGCTCGGCTAGTATTTGACAACACGCGACTGCTCGGCTAGTATTTGACAACACGCGACTGCTCGGCTAGTATTTGACAACACGCGACTGCTCGGCTAGTATTTGACAACACGCGACTGCTCGGCTAGTATTTGACAACACGCGACTGCTCGGCTAGTATTTGACAACACGCGACTGCTCGGCTAGTATTTGACAACACGCGACTGCTCGGCTAGTATTTGACAACACGCGACTGCTCGGCTAGTATTTGACAACACGCGACTGCTCGGCTAGTATTTGACAACACGCGACTGCTCGGCTAGTATTTGACAACACGCGACTGCTCGGCTAGTATTTGACAACACGCGACTGCTCGGCTAGTATTTGACAACACGCGACTGCTCGGCTAGTATTTGACAACACGCGACTGCTCGGCTAGTATTTGACAACACGCGACTGCTCGGCTAGTATTTGACAACACGCGACTGCTCGGCTAGTATTTGACAACACGCGACTGCTCGGCTAGTATTTGACAACACGCGACTGCTCGGCTAGTATTTGACAACACGCGACTGCTCGGCTAGTATTTGACAACACGCGACTGCTCGGCTAGTATTTGACAACACGCGACTGCTCGGCTAGTATTTGAAGCGCTAGTGACGGACGGTTGATTGGAGATAAACAAAGCTGCCAATAGTTCTCTAGTCTGGTCAACATTGAGAACATTTCACTATACACTATATTATTAATAGCTATGAGAAGTTAACATGACTTGACGTATGAACACGCGAAAGTAGATAAGAACCTTGTTAGAAAACAGGCTGGTTTAAAGGTTGCCAAGGCCTCTAGTTCACAAAACCAAGATATATTCTGAGTTTAGGCTGGTTTTTCAATTTGAAACTGACACTGACTGACCTAGGCATCGAACCGAGATCTTTACAAACTATAAATACATCACACGCGAGTCTAACGCCTTCAACTGCTCGTCTGGTCACGGGTTACGTTCTCGGTCGAGTGTTTTTGTTCTCTCTGTCGCTCTTCTGCAAAGGCTGGTATATTTCCTTTAAGTTCTCCTCCTCTTCCTTCCCCCACGACTGGTAGTTCCTGTGTCCTCTTCCTCCCCCCACGACTGGTAGTTCCTGTGTCCTCTTCCTCCCTCCACGACTGGTAGTTCCTGTGTCCTCTTCCTCCCTCCACGACTGGTAGCTAATGTGTCCTCTTCCTCCCTCCATGACTGGTAGTTCCTGTGTCTTCTTCCTCCCTCCACGACTGATAGTTCCTGTGTCCTCTTCCTCCCTCCACGACTGATAGTTCCTGTGTCCTCTTCCTCCCTCCACGACTGGTAATTTCCGTGTCCTTTTCCTCCCTCCACGACTGGTAATTTCCGTGTCCTTTTCCTCCCTCCACGACTGGTAATTTCCGTGTCCTTTTCCTCCCTCCACGACTGGTAATTTCCGTGTCCTTTTCCTCCCTCCACGACTGGTAATTTCCGTGTCCTTTTCCTCCCTCCACGACTGGTAATTTCCGTGTCCTTTTCCTCCCTCCACGACTGGTAATTTCCGTGTCCTTTTCCTCCCTCCACGACTGGTAATTTCCGTGTCCTTTTCCTCCCTCCACGACTGGTAATTTCCGTGTCCTTTTCCTCCCTCCACGACTGGTAATTTCCGTGTCCTTTTCCTCCCTCCACGACTGGTAATTTCCGTGTCCTTTTCCTCCCTCCACGACTGGTAATTTCCGTGTCCTTTTCCTCCCTCCACGACTGGTAATTTCCGTGTCCTTTTCCTCCCTCCACGACTGGTAATTTCCGTGTCCTTTTCCTCCCTCCACGACTGGTAGTTCCTGTGTCCTCTTCCTCCCTCCACGACTGGTAGTTCCTGTGTCCTCTTCCTCCCTACATGGCTTGTAGCTCCTGTGTCCTCTTCCTCCCCCACGACTGGTAGTTCCTGTGTCCTCTTCCTCCCTCCACGACTGGTAGTTCCTGTGTCCTCTTCCTCCCTCCACGGCTGGTAGTTCCTGTGTCATTTGACCGCCGCAGCTACAGAGATGTCTGGTTCGCGAGCAAATAGTTCAAAATGAACGATCCTTACAACTGAACTAGTTCATAATGGACTGTCTAAAATGTCAGGAAAAATAGTACTTCCTTCCGGAACTATCCCCACAGTGACCAGTCCTGTACAACAGTAGTTCTAAAGAGAGGAGTGAACTATCACTTGGAACTATCCCCACAGTGACCAGTCCTGTACAACAGTAGTTCTAAAGAGAGGAGTGAACTATCACCTGGAACTATCCCCACAGTGACCAGTTCTAGAGAGAACACGGCCAGGAAGACGGTTTATTATTTCACTGGTGTGATAACGGAGCTCTTCTAAGAAGTGAAACATTTCCCACGATCTTCATCCTCGACTGATATAACCTTTCAACTCACAGGAGGTGCTATCACATAGTTACAATAACATATCCGGGAGTGTATGTAGGATACACTGCAAGCTCTAACATCAGATCTAAGTACAGTAGCCCCGTGGCTTCTTTGGTGCTGACTGACAGTTCATAGCTGACTTCTGACAGTCAACATTTAGGTATATACCTACATTTTGACTGTCAGAAGTGACAACTGCTAAAGACATGTTTTTTGCAGATCATATGGTTAGGCGTAGGGATACATAATTTGGTCTGGTAGCTTTTCAAAGCCGTCAGCTGTGAGCTGTCAGTCAGCACCACAAAAGCTAAAACTGAGGTATAGAGGACTATCACATAATTATGTTATGGCCGGTCTCCACTTCATGGAGGATGGGAGCGCGCGCGAACATTTGGATAATACGAGAAATGTTTACTATTCTAACATAGAATATAACATAATACATACGATGATACTTGAATTCAGGGTTGCCACGCACCTGGAAAATGCAGGGAATTCCTTTGTGTCTGGAAAAAACCAGGGAAACACAGGGAACTCCACCAAAAAAAAGCTAGAATTTATTAGTGAATTTGGGCAATACAGTGCTTGCAAGCTTAAAATAGTAGGAACAATATAGACTAAAATGTGTAACTGGAGAACTGAGCAGTCTGTTTGGAACACGTCTCATTTATGATGATCATGCTTACCAGCACCTCATCAGCTTGAGACAAGTCCTGAGTGCAACCGAGACGACTCGTTTGGAAAATGCCGCGCCTTTTCAGCTTCCTCCACTCACCCCCGCCAATACCACAAACGTGTGGTTTCCTCCACTGGTTCACCCCCCATCCTCCAACTTCTTCAAGCCCATGATGCTGCTGGCGCGTGTTTCTGCTGCCAGTTGAAAGAATTCATTGTTTGGATTTTGGTGTGTTATTTGTCTGTTGTTTAACAAAGTTTACTCCTGTTGAGTTAAGTATCCCAGATATTAGAGTTTATGTAGCGTGATATTCTAAGACTACCCCACCTACCTTGCCATTTTGGCTATTTTTTATTCTTTAGACCCGCCTCGGTGGCGTAGTTGGCTAACGCGCCAGTCGTGTTGAGCTAGACCGCCGAGGACGGGAAGATCGAGGTTCGAATCTCGGTCGGGTGAACCGGGGGTGGTTTTTCCTAAATGGTTTTCCACTCTCCCTCCACGCAAATGCGGGTTCACGTCCTCTAAATTCAACCTTCCCAATTCCTAATCCATTAGTGTAATTAGTACTTAAGCGTATAACCCGAACGGGTAGTAAGACGCGGTGCTAAAAATTAAATTAAAATTAAATTTAATTCTTTAGAAATTGCGCCATGGTGTCAATATTGTCTGTTTAAATCTTTATGGTTTTTAACCTTTTTAATAGTCAACTCCCGATTTAGCGAAGATAAAAAAAAATGGAGTATTCTGTAAAGTGAAAATTGTATGAAAATATTGCCTCCAGCCTGCCAGTTTGTCATAAAAAATTAGAGTGGTTGTAAAAATGACCGCGCATTGCTACTTTACCTCTTCCACCCCCTGTGAAATGGACTAGCCCACTTCTACCACCCTTCTCTCCAAAGTCACAGTTCTTTTTTCTTCTGTTAGGAATATGCGATATTAGTAAAATATCGATATTTGAGTATGAAAAAAAATGAACGACAAGTATATCAATATTCCCTAGTATCGATACTTTCATTTAGCGATAGAAAAATAAAGGCAAAAAATAAGAAAAGATGAATAAATTTAATAAATGATCGGGAAAATAAAGGAAGTAAAAGGAGGAACGTAGGTAAATTAGAATATTTCGATACCGGGTAAAAAGTACTGATATTAGTAAAATATCAAAAGGTCGGTATCGATACTAAAATATTTGGTAATGAAAAAAAAGTATCGATACTGGTATCGTATCGTTCCTAGTGCTAGTTTAGCGTCTCGTAAAAGTGTAAGACATTAAAACTATTTTGGACTCAAAACTTTATAATTATCTAGATATGACCGTACGTCAGGAGGTTTTTTTTATTCTGACCCTAGCCCTCAAATTAAAGGTAGTTTACTGATGTGATTTTTTTGAATTCCATATTTTTCGAAAATGGCTCAAAGATTTTGATTAAAATAAATATATATGGACTAATTATTATATATTATATTTTAGCACCGCGTCTTACTACCCGTTCGGGTTATACGCTTAAGTACTAATTACGCTAGTGGATTAGGAATTTGGAAGGTTGAATTTATATGAAGTGAACCCGCATTTGCTTGGGAGAGTGGAAAACCATTTAGGAAAAACCACCTCCAGTTCACCCGACCGAGATTCGAACCTCGATCTCCCCGCCCTCGGCGGTTGAGCTCAACACGACTAGCGCGTTAGCCAACTACGCCACTGAGGCGGGTCAGCAAATATAACCAATTTTTCCTTCTAGAAAATTTATGTCATTCATTTCTCATCCTTTTTTCCAAATAATTCTTAAACATGTATTTATCTTGCACAATAAAAGTATGCCTCCAATGACAAATTACCACTCTTCATTTCTAAAATTTTCTTTAAAACAAAATTTAATGCCTCTATAATTATATTTATAATCTATTAGGTGTCTGGAAAAACACAGGGAATTTTGTAATAAGAAAATAGTGGCAACCCTGTTGATACATGTATTTGGGTAAACTGCCCTACCTCTGATGAAGTACCAGACACGGCTGTCCTGCTAGTCCCTGGATGACCGGCCGTTCATCCCTAACTGGGATCTACATCACCAGTACAGAAGACATTGTCTCAAAGACTAGGAATGTAATCGTCCTAAGTTGCAACTATTCCTAGTTTCAACTACCGGTCTGTTATTCTGTAGCTGCAGATTTTTAATTTTGAGTGTACACTCCGTCCTAAATGTTGGTAACTTTGGATTCGAACGATATCCATAAATTTTTTAAATCGATACTCTCGGTACACTCTTTCCAATAAAAAAAACTACCTCTCTTAAGTGTGATTTTTCTATTATTAACATGCATATTATACTTTGCAATTATTATAATACAAAAAAAATTGAAAATAAATGTTTATATCTAGTGATTTGAGCGCAAAAAAAAAAAAAGAAGTTCTCAATTTTAAGATTTTGTCGCGATGTACACTCGACTCTCGACTCTCTTACTTAACCATCCTGGAACTCTTCCTCACCGCTGTCCTCTCCAGGCACAAACCTACTCTGTTCACTGGACACGCCCTGGTTAGCCCCCGACAATTTACACTCCTTAGATACCCTAAATACCCAATTGAAACCAAAGAACAGAACTGGCATATGACCGAACACGCACTGCTGCAATGAGGTGACCTATAATGTTAGTGGAACTGCTAGTAGCATTCAACAGTTTGACCTCCCACTCTTACATTCTGATCTAGAGACGAAGAGGCTGGGTCTACCTGCAAGTAGCAACTCGGCTTAAAATATCTATTAATAGAAGTGAATGTTCTCTAAAACAACCCTTTTGTAAATCAGTGTTCTTGTCAAGAGGTAGATAAAAAGAAACCATTAAGCCGCCTGTTGTCTAACATTTTCAAGGACCCCCTTTGGAATGGGGGAACATGCCGTTCATTTGTGCTGTTAATCCCCTCCTCCTCTCTCTCTCTCTCTCTCTCACACACACACAAGGTTCCGGAGCCGATGAATCGAATATATCTACATTTTGATTTGTGAATTTTAAGGGCTGGTACTATTAAATTGTAACGGTAAACCTTTTAAATTTGAGGCTTGGTTTTAAAGTGAAGGCCACACATCCGATGAGTTTACAGGAAATGTACCCACATTTACATGAAGGGAGAGTGAGAAAAATCCACCCTCGGGACTCGAATCCCGCCCTCTCCGCTGACGGCAGTCCCGCCCAACACAAAAGGCTTATTCGACCAGAGAAGGGGGTTCCCGATATCCGCTCAGGCTCCAAACCAAGGACACTCACCTATTGAAGGAGGAGCTTTGTGAAAGAAGCTGCAGGCACAGTTTGTTCCCTACCTGCAAGGGAACGCCGCGGCGTCACTAGTTATGGACGGAAACTGTGTTCAGAAAGTGTACGTTCCAAACACTAGTATAAATACTCTTAGTGAATGTAATCCTGATCCTATCTCCCGAGCCCATGGGCCGAATTGTACTATCATGGAACAAAACATTGACTGGTGTCTGTGCAGTCACGATACCGAGATTACTTTGGATCGTTCATCTCTGATAGCGACACAAAGCACACATCCATCCACTGTGAACCCGTCTCGGTAGATGGTGGACCAATCAACGCCTGAATTGGTATCACCCTACCTGTCGATATCTTAACACAAACCAGAACTTGAAACGGAGCTATGATCCGCAAGTACCGCGCTATTTTAATAAATGGAGGCTAAAGCTTTCTACATGAACATATAACAACACCAAACATCTTAAATGTTTTTAAAATAAAATAATGTAAAGGTGAAACTGGCTAGTTTTCAAGGTCGTTTCACGAAATACCTCAGTTGTGATATAAAAGTAAATGGTTGGAAACCTAGATACAGCCTTCTACAGTAGTTTCTTTTTAACAGGGCCACAACAGAACGTTCTGGATTTGAAGCTTCAGAAGTCTCGTTACCGTCTGAATTAGCACAGTTTGATAGTTACCCTTCAAGTGGGCTATTAAATACGTGGAGCTAGCCTCAACCACAATCAGTTATGCAGCTCTTTCTTTCAGACACCCGCATGCGATGAGTAGATCAAATCTAAAAGTGAACAAAAACATTATTTTCGACGCTCATCTGAAAGCGTCGCGAGCGATGGAGCCTTTCGTGCAGTCCAAGAAACTGAACTGCGTTCTTGAGTTCACACATGTGAACAAGTAGTAGTTTTTGGTCAGACGTTGGACAAGTCTCCCCATCAGCCAAACTCAACCTCCTCACCACGGACACACATTTGTATTTTTGTGTAGGTGTCGGAGCAAGACGGTCTACCCGACCAGGTGTGCGTCAACTGCGCCTACCATGTGGACAAGTACCTGGAGTTCAAGGAGCAATGCCAGGCCTCGGACTGGAAGTTGCGTCAGAGGATGACCGCAGTCGACCAGGAGCAGGAAGTAAGTTGACAAACCACTCCTGACTTTCTAGAACATTCTAGAATATTCCAAGTACCAGGGACATGATCGAAAGTAAACACACATGATTACCTTTATTTCAGATAATCGTAATTAAAGAAGAAGCAGACCTAAAAGACGTCCACTGTCTCACGAGCTATCGGCGCCCAAGGAGACCCATATTTTCTCGTACAAGTGACGCTGACGTCCCGACGTCACAAGACGTACCAAGTCTGAGGTCATTGGACCACGACGAGAGCAAACTTTTCCGTCAGACGGACGACGTCCCACGGTTCAGTTCGAGACACCGGGACTTCCTGACGAGTGTGGATGTCGGGGTCTGCCCAGACGACCAGGTGAGACTTGGGTGCGTTCATACAAAGGTTGTACCCCTGGAAGGTTTGTTTATCGCTGTTCACATCCCTGAGACCGGTCTGGTTTGATGAGTTGAGGTTTTAATTCTAGCCGGGTTTACCACCATGACTTCCATGTAAATATGGGTACATTTCAGTTCAAGTTCTACCCTTCTCAGCCAAGGTGTGTTTATTACCAACAAAAATATAGTTCATATGTCTAACTTGAAAGTTAGATGTATATAGCTTATTTTTTAAATAAATAAAAGTTATAAAATACATTCAATTAGAACCATTTTCAACAAACAAAAATATATTGTTTTAACTTTTATTGACCGGTTTCGGTGGCCACATGGTCTATGGCGTCAATCTCTCAATAGAGTAGACCAGGGGTCCCCAACCCTATGCCCGCGGGTGCCATGGCGTCTGCCTGCCACTTTTTGACCACAGCTCAAAAGTTCTTGACTAATAATTTAAATCTATCACTTTTCCAAACAAAAATCAAGTTTGTTCTTATCTCCAGGTATGCTGTTCTCAAGATGTTGGTGATTGAAAGCCCCCCCTCCCCCCTCCCTGTCATTTACAAAGTGTACTTTTACTTGGAACTACCATTCTAATGGTTTCAAGCTGAATAGTTTTGCTTTTCCCTGATTTCAAAGACCTGCCCCCTTCCATCATTCTCCCCACACTTATTAGTACCATCCTAATACCTCCTCTTTCCTTTGTAAACATCTTGACACGGGTCTACCCAGCTTTGTTGCCTGAATAAACACAGAATAAATATATATTTAAAAAATGTACCTAAGCACCAAAATGGTGGTGATTAGTTAAATAGTGTCTTTATTTTGGTCTTGTTAAAACTCTAAATAAAGCAGTATTTTAAAAATTTATTTTTTGTCAACTTGGAGGGGCTGATCACCTCTTCCCCCATTGCTACAGCCTTGAGTATTACCCACACCCACATGTACCGGCACAATCGTTGTTGGAAACTTAACATGGCAGTTGAGTATTGACCTCTGAGCCTGGCGGGAGTTAGTAAATTTGCCTTGGAAAAGTAATCGGTGCCCGCCGCACTGCCGTTAGTTTTGAATGTGCTCTAAGGTACAAAAAGGTTGGGGGACCTCTAGACTAGACTATCGATGACAGGTAGATCGAGGTTCGAATCCTTGTCGGGGGTACTGAGGCGGTTTTTCCTAAATGGTTTTCCAATCACCTTCCAAGCAAATGCTACTGTCCCCACTCCTAACTATCGTAATTTGTACCTAGACATATAAGCTGGTTTGGAAGTTGTCAGGAAGTGTCGGCTCATGTACGGTCAGCACAGTCAGCACAGTCAGCACAAGCCAATACTGACACTCTGGACTCTGCTCCAGTCGCAGTCTCCCTCAAGACTATACATTATGTTAGAAAACAAGTCTAACTAATGGTGAGGCGCGGACTATCGCGCATTCATTCATAGGTTTCATGGAATTGTCGAGTCCAACTATTTATATTTTTAATAAATGTAATCCAGAGGCCATTTCAGCCACATCATCAATGACTACCGCCTTCGTTCCACATAAAACATTGGCGTGTACTTTATACAGACATGTGAGTCTGATGACAGCCTCTGTAGTCTGACGGTTCACAGTCTGACAGCCTCTGTAGTCTGACGGTCACAGTCTGACAGCCTCTGTAGTCTGACGGTCACAGTCTGACAGCCTCTATAGTCTGACGGTCACAGTCTGACAGCCTCTGTAGTCTGGGGGTCTTGGATCCAGAGGTCTTTGGTTCAATCCTGTAGAGCAGTGGGTCTGAACCGTGGTCAAACTCTGCACCGTGAGGACAAATGAGGAACTACTTTGATAAAAACCGAGATTAATGGCCGAAAGGTCTGTTGTGCTAACCAAATGACACCTTCTCTCTGCAAATGTTGGCACTATCTTGGCCAGTAGACACCCATTAGCTGGGAGTCCAGTTTGGGTGTATTAAAGTTTGTAAACTGATCCTTGTGTGGATTACAAAGATAGTTAACAGTCGGTGTTCAATAAACAACAAACTGGAAGGTTCAGAGCCATCATTTATCTACACAAATAATTTATTCTAGGGACCCTTAAACTTATAAACTTGAACTTTTGATTAAAATTTAATAAAAACATTAATTTAGATTTTGATGTATAGCTTTAATTCCTTATTCAAGCCAAAGTCGCAAATAAGCTGTGTGTGTGTGTGTGTGTGTGTGTGTGCGTGCATTTTCATATTACATAATCCTTGTGTATTTTAGCTCTAGTTTTTATACTTTGTGGTTTTATACATATCATTTTGTTAAATTTAATTTTAATTGTATTGGTTAAGTGTAAGAAAAGGCGGTAGCCTTAACTTCGCCATTAAAGTCGATTATTATTATTATTATTATTATTATTATTATATATTCTCCACTACCGGCTGGCTATGCTTTATACTCCAACTTAAGACTAGGACAGGCACAACATCCAGTCCCTAGCCGCTAATTTATCTATGTGAAAGGGTAAACCCACATTTCACCAACGATACATTTTTCGGCCATGCCGGAAATTGAACCCAGGACCCCGAGTTCCTTATGCAGACATGCTACCAACTGAGCTAAGGTGTTGGATTCAAATAGATACTACATACTTTAATTTCTGTGAAATTGAGAAAATCCTACACATTTGTAAAATTATAGTTATAAAAAGCAAAATGTTATCAAAACAGTTTTAAAGTTTGAATTGAACATATTAGAAATGTTATTTAGTCCATATTTTTTCATGAACTCAGAGTGAAAATTATTTAGCCACCTATTCTAAACTAATTTTTTTTACAAGACTTACATTTGTAAATAGTTGCCTCTAGACTATTAAGTTTTATATTTGTGAGACATTAAATATTCATACATTTTCTTCGACTCTGCGTTTAATTTAATTTCGTGTTCTCTTCTCCCCTCCCCACTTTGGGGGGGAGCTATCTTATAAAACTTAACCTCGCGTACTTCAACAAATGTTGGTTGCTATTGGGTGATTTCACTCCTACGGCCTTGAACAGACCTGACCTAGTGCAACATCCCCTGTCCAAAGTAACAGCTCTAAGATAAGAGCGTGTTTACAAACTTAGAGGTTCAAGGAGCAGTAAACAACCCCTTGGCGAGACTTCAACTGTGTATCCTGCTTATTCTGCAAGGAGAATTTAACATTTCTACACAACTTACAAACTAGCTTAGCTCTAGAATAGCCCTCCACATGATTTTACACTGACCCAACATCCAATGCAGCCCTTTTTACAAAAGTTGAGGGCACACAGCATTTGTAAAATGGTACCAAGTGTTGCTAGGGATCACAACATTAGAACATGGTGAATGTTTGGTAGCGCATGCGTGTGTTTAGTCTCATGCCCACATGAGAGGTCTCAACCGACGCTCGCTCGGCAACAAATTATGGAAGCGACTGTGGCACAAGATTCAAATGCGACCATTGCTGGGAAAATAGGGCTAGTCTCATAATTTATTATTATTTAGCACCGCGTCTTACTACCCGTTCAGGTTACACGATTAAGTACTAATTACACTAATAGATTAGGGATTGGGAAGGTTGAATTTAGAGGAAGTGAACCCGCATTTTCGTGGAGGGAAGAGTGGAAAACCATTTAGGAAAAAAAACCAGTTCACCCGACCGAGATCCGAACCTCGATCTCCCCGTCCTCCGTGGTCTGGCTCAACACGACTGGTGCATTAGCCCCCTACGCCACCGAGGTGGGTGTCTCATCAATTAAATATTGAGTTAGAATTATCTTTAGTTGATAAAAACAAAGTATGTCCTGGTGGTCACATCATCTCGAGCATCAGCTTCACATTAGTCAAAGATTTGAATCTCTGTTGGGTGTTGGTTTCACACACTCCTTACATGCTAATGTGGGCACAATTCCTTTAAAAAGGGCCCTTCTCCAAGCCAACTGTCAGTCTTGAGTGTGTTATCACGTCTTTTCACAAGACATTTGTTGCAATACATGAGCGGGGATTCAAACCTTGGACCTTGTTTTTCTTCAAACTACAGTGCATGCGTGTCATCTGTACTGTTGGTGCTGCTGTCTGTAGTTCACTGACTCCCATCATGCAGCAGTGGTGGAAACAATCACAGTATAAATACAATAGAATAGTCCAAGGGATGTCTAAAAACAACTTCAAAGATCTATCTATCTATGTATGTATGTATGTATGTATGTAGCTGGTACACAATGATCTCAAAATATGCTTCATATGATCACATACATCTTATATATGTTATGTAAAACACACATTAAAAAACGAGATACGTGAAATAAAAACTTGGAAAAGTTAGCAGACAAATATTGCAGTCTACTTAAAAAATCACCAAATTTCTGGCCCTACTAAGCTTCAAACAAAGTATTTTAGAGATGTTTTGACAAAACACAAAGGTTCAGATCTTAGCCACAGCTGAGGCCGGGCCTGATGATGATTCCTTAGTTTCTATTTAGGAATTACGACTTATATTTTCATACAAATTATTATCTACAGAGACCCATGTTCCCCTGATTACTTATCCTAATTATATAAATATACCTAACTCTCATGTTCCATGTTCCAGCCCGACTATAAAGAGCTGTCGGACACGGAAAGCAACGCCAGCACCGTCGTGGTGGGGAACCTGAATGTGGCCCTCCACCAGGACTTGGACGAGGCCGCAACACTCGTCCAAGACTTCCCCCTCGAACAGAAACACCCCTTACACCTCATCTCGTTCCCTCCTTGGACACACGAGGATAGCAAGCCCGCCATGTCCGGTGAAAACTCGGATGCCATCAACGGCTCTGATGATCGGGTTATCAACGATGACGCAAGCGCGCAAAGTATACAAGTGACCGCTTCCATTAGGATCAATGAAGAGCGAGTGTTAGGCACTCCGATTACTATTTATAAAGAAGAACTAGAATCTGAGTTACATACGGACTATGTTGTCCAAGACAAAGCGCTCGTGAATTCAGATTTCACTCCAAACGAGGGAGAAGAGGCAAGTAAAGTTATTAATAGGGAAGACTCCGTAAGTACGAAGGAGATAAATGCGGCGAGATACCATCAATACAAGACCTCTATCGATAAAGTCCTTGAAATGTTAGAGGACAGTTCCCCAAGCATTCTCTCCTTGGCAGACAGACCGATCCTGGACGAACACGATTCCAAAGAAGATTTGATGATTTCTCTGAAGAATCTTAGAAAACCGCTATCCCGTGACAATCCCACAAGAATGAAATATTCAAACAACCAGGAATCCCAGAATAGCTGGGATACATGTGAGGAAAGTTTGGAAACTATTTATAATTACGTGAATGAGGGTGAAAAATGGCCTCTAAATGTGTCACAAAGTGAATCATTAAATGAAAATATGATCTTAGCAAATTTGTCTCACACAAATAGCAGCGGTTCTCAAGACAAGAAACTTAATATGACTGATGGGTCGTATAAAAACCGCTACAAACATGTACACTCAGACATTAGTAGTTCATCAGATTCTAAAATAGATGTCAGACAGAACGATAACATTACTGCTATCTTCAGTGTAGCCATTCCTCTGCCTCTATCGAAAACTTCTATGCAATTGTCAGAATCGCAAACTACACAAGGTGCTATGATGACGGGGGATTATCGCTATGGCAAAAAAACTCGGGCAACTCAAACAACTTGTAAAAGAAAGAGTAGTGCTGAAAATCCTAAAAGGGCTTCCAGAAAACGAAAAAAGCTAGAACTCGACCATACACCCATCGCTCCTGAAACAAATTTCATTAAAGCCTGTAAAACCGTAAAGACACAAACAAACTTCAGAAACATTTCAAAATTAGCTAACACTTGCAACGTAATCAGCCCAAGTCTGCGCGTGACAAATAGTTCACTGAACACATCAGAAATGGAAAGTGATGCAAAAATTTGGTTCAATATAGAATCACTTTATTATGATCCGATGAAACCCAAATGTTCAAGTTCTGCGGGAGAGCTAAGGTCAGTTCATAACAGCTCTGGAGCATCTTCAAAGTCAAAAAGCTCCAACACTCCCGAGGTAATTAACTCTAAAGAAAATGGTAATGATGCTCACCAACTAATAGAAAATACTATTTTACCTCCCACTAAATCAGGTGACATATATAGAAAGAACTCAAAAAAGAGCAAGAAACTAACAGATAATATGCAAACAAACAGAAAGTTAAAGAAAATAAATTTTTTAAAAGACATTGACAAAAACAAAGAAGTCTTTAAAAACACAAAAGAGCCACTAAATAAAAGCAAAAGAGAATTACCAGATGATATTGTGGTGGAAAGTTTGGTGCAGAGAACAGAAACAAAAGACAAAGATGTTCTTATCTGTAACAAACTGTCAGAACTAATGTCGGAGCAGACAAATTCGTCAGAAATTAAAACATTCAATAAACCAGCAGAAATAATGTCTGCACAGAAGAGAACGTCAACAGAACAAAATATTAAAGATAATCAATCTGGGGGTAAAAATTTAACAGAAAGAAGATTATCACAAGAGGGAAAAATAACAGACAAAGAGAGTAAGATTGAAAGAAGAACATCAACAGAGGGGAAAATAACAGACAAAGAAAGTAAGATTGAAAGAAGACGATCGACAGAGGGAAAAATAACAGACAAAGAAAGCAAGATTGAAAGAAGAACATCAACAGAGGGGAAAATAACAGACAAAGAAAGTAAGATTGAAAGAAGAACATCGACAGAGGGTAAAGAAAGTAAGATTGAAAGAAGAACATCAACAGAGGGGAAAATAACAGACAAAGAAAGTAAGATTGAAAGAAGAACATCCATATATTTGGGAACTTCCATTGTCGAATGTGAAAAACCTTCAAGAAATGACAGCATAGTTAAGATGACAGACAGCAATTATTTGACAGTTATGAATAATGAACCTGAAACATCAAACCATAATTTATTTCAAAGCAAGACAAACACCGCCACTTCAGATCCAAACAGTTTCATTGGTCAAACACCAACCAGTAATCATGATGAGTCACATATTCTAGAACATGTCAAATTAGATAAGATAGATAGTAACCATTTTAAAGTTGATTCCATTTTGACTAATGTATCATCGGTGTCAACAACTATCAAATCGAGTATGATTAACGACTCTCTTGTAAATAATGCTATTTCAGATATGAATACAAGCAATGTATTAAATAAAACTTCTAATTTCGATTCAATAATTAGCTCAACTCATTTGAAGAGTACATCGAGTGATGATAAAGTTGTCTGCGCAGCAAGCCAAGATGATTCTTCCAGTAGTGCCACCACCGTAGTACAACATCCAGAAACTAAACTTACAAAATATAAAAGTGCAGATTTAGACAAAAATGATTCTGATAGAAATTCGCCCAAAACTTTATTTGTTTTAAAGAATATTTACAAATGTTCACCGTCGAATGTTCAAAGTACAGAAACTAAACCTATAAAATATGCAGGTTCATATGTGGAAAATATGACTTCTAAAAGTAAAAACAGCCCAGAAACCAACCGGAAACAGGATAACTCTAATCATCTCATTAGTTCAGTCAACATTGGTGCTGAAGGGAATTTTAGAAAAGCAAAGCAGTCGAGGTGGAATGACGCTAGTTCACCAGTTTCAGCTTTTGATGATGATAGTATTGACTATAGTTTTAAGGATAGTTATGGCTATGATTATAAAGAAAGTAACAACTATGACTATACATATCATAGCGACATTTACGATTACGAAACTGGCTATAGAGATAATTCAAGATTATCTTTAGACCGAGTCGACTATCTTGATGAAAATGCAACTTATGACCTTATAAACTACGAAGATAGCGATGTGAACAATGGTATAATACCGTGCGAGTTTACTAGAGATGACAAACATTGGTTCAGGTATAGTTCAGACTGTGTTCCTTACGAGTATGAACACAGCTTCTATCAAAGTAATAACACACAGTACAATTTCTCTTATAATGATTATGACCCTTACCAAACAAGTGATGTAGACTTCCTGGCAGACGCACATCCACAATACCAACATCAAACTGAATCTTCTTCTTTGCGCTACAGCTTTACCAAGGGCATACGATGGGCTCAAATGCATACAAATTATTTTTTCAGTATGAAAAGGAAAGCTTCACCCAATCTCTGCAAAGGACTCACCTTGAAGGGATCATTTTTTAAAGATCCCCACATATTTAAGAAAAAAATCCGCAAGTATCAACTTTTTAAAGCATTTCACTTTGCGGCTCATTTTTACCTCTTGACCAATCGTGATACGTGTAGGACACCCATTATTCCCAATGACAGATTATTTTAAAAAAAGATGCGGTTGAGAGCACAGCAGAAGATCTGGAATAAAGGTCCGCAGTGGATCAAACCCATAACAATTTCCAAGGTTTCTTGTTTCGAGCGCTTAATTATTATTCATCCATCAGTATTAATTAATTTACACAATGCAGGATTTCAAGAACTTGGTCACCCATGTTGTGAAAATAGGACACACCTAAAAAATTGGATCAGTGAATATTGCTAAGTATGCATAAGTAATGTTGCTAATAAATTCTTTTTTTTTAGAAAAGATTACTCTAATAAGTGCATTTACATTTGATGTTGAGACTGAAAGTTAATATTGTAAATAAAATGTAGTACAATTATTTTCTCTGCATTTTTATTTTATATTTAAAACTTGTTAATTTTAGTTTTTATTTAAATAGATTAAATGTATGCCGAATGTTTTAATAGTCTGGAATTTTATGTAATTACATAATAAATTAATCCTGCCGGTTAGAAATGTGAAAAGCGAAATGTCGAATCAGGTTGTTTGGGATTGTATTTTCAGTTTTGATTTTAAATATTTTGCTGAATACACCATATTTTATCAAACAAAATTAAATATTTGACGTGTTATTATTTTTGTCTTTTGGGAAAAATACTTTTAAATTATGTTATTAACCTGTATGTTCATAAGAGGATTTAGTCAGTGTAGGGATGGCAGTGAGCAAAGTCCAAGTCAGATATGCTGGCGCAAGGGCCGTAACATAACCTTGCGTTTGATTTTTCTAATTCTATGAAGGGGAGAGAACGCAAAGTTGCCTGATAGTGTCTGGCACAGCGTGTTGGTTTCTAAGTCGACAAGTTGTAAAAACAATTCTTGGGGCTGATTAGCTCATTTTCACATTCTTTGGTTGGGAGAAGAAATATTATAACTATCACCGCGTCTTACTACCCGTTCGGGTTGTACACACTTACGCTAATGTGCAATGGTAGGGTGATTGTGAGATGAAATGGAGGACCTACAGTTTAACGTGGGATCCGAACCACGGTGGAGGCCTGGCATTCCTCACATTCACAAGTTGTGATTAATACACGTCTTGTCAGAGGTGAAGGAAGGGTTTGGCAATCAGATGAATCTGTGCCGGGACAGAGGATTGAACCCCGGAACCCCAGCACAGAAGTCTGACATCTTACCCCTAGACTGCCAGGTCACCGAGAGAAGAGATAAATACAAACAAATCAAGGAAACGGAACTCAAACCTACGTATTATTAACGCAAGGAAAGGAGGTTTATTTAATGTTACTTATATTTTGTAGGCTAAAATAACATAAAAAAAATCGGGATCTAGTTATGAAATTGGGATTTACATTAAAAAATAGCTCAATTTGAAAGTAAACTTTGATTGGTCAATTCTTGGAGGCTGTTATCAAAAGTAATAATCACATGAGAAAGGGTTCATTGGGGGTGAAAAACTATCGCCACCAATACTTGAATATTACAGTATTGGATCTGTAAAAATCTCTAATACAATTATAAAGAGCTAAACTTGATACAACAATTTTAACCAACTGGTAAAATGAATGGTATATTCTTGTGTAGTTGAAGGTAACAATTGTGTTTATGATATAATGAACAAAACAAACAAATTATTGTGTGAGTGGCACTAAGTCTTTATCAACTGTGTTTTAATTAAAGTATAAATATTTTCACTTAAATAAAAAGTGAACAATTTTAAACTCATTTCTATAATTTTTTTTCAGGTGGTTTAGAAACTGTTAGTAAATGAAACTATATGTTTAAAGGAAATTCTTTTAAATATTTTGAATGGAAAGCCATCCATTTAACTGTCCCATTACTAATAGAAAAATGTGCCTGTAATTCGTTCTAGGTTTGGAGCAAACCTTTTTATTTAGTTTTGTTAATTTATGAGTTGATATATTGCACATTAAGCAAATCAAAATGTAACCAAACCCTAAGGGTTGGCCACCTATTTACATAAAGTATATAAAATAAAATGCAAACATTATTTTTCAAATTTTATTAACGACACACACTTCACATATTCATTTTTTTTAAACAAAAGGCAAACAAAAGGGAAACACTTATGAACACACGTTTAGTTACACTTCTTAATAAATGCTCAATAAAATAAGCCGTGTAAAAGCACTTTTTTAAATTATTGTTAAAAGTGTTTATCTATTCAAATTTGCATGAATGTCCAGTGGTGCGGGCTGTGGCATCTTGTGAAGGTTTGTCCCAACAATTCTTGTCTGCCCGCCAATACACCTTGACGTGTTACAAAATGAAGTAGCCAATCTTTCGTCTAGAACATTTCCTTGCAACATTGCACAAAACACCACTGGGTGTCTTACATACAACTCTTTAGTTGATTTAAAAAAACACTCGAGTTGTTTCTGTTTCAAGGTTGCATAAAAATTTATATTTCAACTTTATTTTAATTTTCTGATTTCAGTTCCTTTTTCAAACAAGTTAACGGCAAAAAACGTTTGATTTTGTCAAATTATGAGAATTTCCTTGGCTTAAATTATTTTATTTAAGAGCCAGCCTTGATTCTTTGGGCTTGCGCTCGGCAAATTAAACCTTTAATCTGGTGGAACAGTGACATCACTATTCACTGTCAGCCATTTTGGATCATAGACAAACACATAATGTGCCAACTCTATCTATCTTACTTTCTTTCAACAACATAAACTTGCGATTGTCGTTCACTCATTTGGCAAATTACCAACCTTCTAATGACGGCTCTTATATTCTACTTTAGACTCTTCACATTTCACAATCTATGATACAATTTATTCAACACTTAATTTAGATCATTCAAACTATTGGACCAAAAACTGTTTTATCTAAATCTAAAAAAGTACTACTATTTTACAAAATCATAAATATCTTTAAGGAACCTCTTCTCTTTTCGGGGTACATTTTGTTATATTTGGAAACAATAATTATTAATTGATATAATGTCAATATCACAATAGCCCGCTCCTAAGTTGAGTTCTCGTTTGTTAGAAGTTGACTATGGAATTCACACAAATAAACAAGTTGTGAACCAGTCAACAATATTCACACCAACTGTACAACTACCTCATAATAATTTAAGTTATTTTACAGTAAAAAATATACAATGCTCCTTAATGTTAGGCTATCTTACACATTTTGTTACATATCCATAGTTTCAGCTATGATAAAATTTGCAACCATAGCAAGAGAGAAAAATAAGTTAAAACAATATTCTAACATAAACAGGTTTCATAAAATGAAGGCATAATAAGAATTTTTTTTTCCTTGCACCATCAATTGATGAAAGTGTTTGAGTTTTTTAAATCCGAGAGGAAGGGTGGACCAAATTATGACACAAGATCACATTAACAAATAACAACCTGTTGTTTTCACAGACAAGCTCAACTGCCAAAAACATCTAATACTTTCTTTTTTTAGACGTCTATACAAAAAAAATCAAGCAGGAAGCCTAAAGAGAATACATTAGTAGTTTGTAATAACTAAGATTATATTTCATTTTGGATGAAAAAAGAAAGAAACAAAAGATAACATTTATAACCACTAAATAAAACGTAGAAATACTATGGTTGTACATTTTAATTTGTCTTGTATAGAATGTTTACTAAAGGTGGTGGATTAAACAAACACATCGCAACAAGACATGGACGTAAGTTAATACTGTCGTGTTCTGCGCAGACCAACAAAACTTTGAGCAGCATAACGCTAGACATAAAGCTTTATTACAACAACAAACCTAACCAGACTGGACGAACATCCACGGGTTCGACACTGTTCCAAGTGTCTCGTGACTAGAACATTTCAGAGGGTGCCTTCGTTTTTATGTTTCAATGACTATACTGATTGTATGAATGTGGCATTGCAGTAAAAATTCGACCTAATTATACTTTATAATATACATTTTAATTAATGATAGCACAACCAAAAAAGTCAAAACAGACAATATGATAATTTCCAACGCTGTCAAACAGATAAAATTCTGAGAGCACGGGGACATTTAATAGATTAATGATAATTAAACATTTTTTCTAGTTTTTATGTAAAAGATATATGGTAAGTCTGGATGTTGTGTTTCCCCATGTCTCAAAAAAATACAATAATATCTTCAAACAAATCAATTCAAAGCAGCAGTTTGGCAAAACTGCTTGTCCCCCTTTAGTCGGTTTAAAACAAAGACTTTGAAAGTGAGTGATGAGTGGATGTTGATTTGGCTACTGGACCATCTGCCCGATCCTACCCTAGTAGATTGCAAATCAACTCCATTCAACCTTCACTTTTACTCATTCTCAACTTTCGGCAACATACGGCTTTTCCCAAAGTTAAGATTGTCATTAAATTCTCAATTTGCCAACTAATTCTGTGGTGGTTATATTTGGTTAAAAGTTGGGAAAACAACCTACTTACAAAAATAAACTCAGCCTCGGTAGGTTTGCGCCCAGTCTACCGACCAATAGAAGCTGTCGGGATGAGGACTCTAATACATACATCTATCTATTTATCTCTTCTTTTGTGCAGAGGTTTCATTTCAACTCTCCTGTTTCATCACTTCCTTCATACAAAGTGTGTATATTTGATTTAAAGCAGAAAGACACGAAACCGATAGTTCCTCTAAAATACTGACTTGCAATATTATAGTCCTTGTTTTATATTTTCTATGAGTACCACAAACAAACAAGCTGCTGTGCACCTAAGAAAAAAAAAGTATACTCATCACAGAGACGCGAGTTTGCAAGAGCGAAGACTTGGGTATAACGACTTAAAAAACTACAACATACTTTTAGGCAGAAGTTTCTAAAGCAGCTACACTCGCCGGCATCTGTCCGCTGAACCGTCCACATCGTTTTCCTCTTCACCGTACAAGTACTTAAAACATTTAAGTACATTACCCTTGATAAAACTTGGAACATGTTAGTTATTTCTGTTTTATCAAATTTCTAGTATAGACAACACTTTATTTACTGATAAAACCCCAAAATTAGGCTGAATCCACATCCAATAAAACCATAAACCAGATCAAACCTTAAAAGACTAGCACGATATAACTCTTACAAAAACTTACAAACATAATCCATTCAAAATAAATGTCAAAGTTGATATTTTTTTGTTTGCGAACAGAAAGTGTCTCAGCATTGCCTAAAAGCATGAAGGTCCGGTGGCGGTTGGGGACACTAGAGCACGGCCGAGTTGTCCACCAAAGGGGACAGCGGACTGATCCCGTCGTGTTTCTTAGAACGCTCAACCTCGTAGTGTACCTCCATTGACAGACCTGAACACAAACACACATCGTGTTATCCGCTAAACGAGGTGGAACACGACTTGTCGGCGATGATGAGTCTCTGACTCACCTGACTGTCTTCGAGAGGAGGTGGGACGTAGGCTGGACCCCATGGACGGGGCCCCATCGGGTATAAACACTGCCACCAGCAGCGCACAGATCACCAGGAATGCCCCAAACACGAAGGGGGGGCCAGGGACCAGCTGTAAAATCAACAGGCAAAATTCCCTTTTTCACTGATACCCATTTTGATTATTAAATTCAAACCTCAATTAATTTACTGTTTTATGTCATATTTGCCCCATTTGACTAGTAAACACATTCCAATTGCATCACTTCACCAAGTTTAAAAAACATTTCAGGATTTTTTATACATATTTTTAATGCCCAGTGATGTTTGTTGAGGAGCACCAATTATTTTTCAGGACCCCACTGACAGGTCAACATTCATATCTTTGTAGGGGTGAACACTATGACCTCTCTGTAAACGTTTTCACAGCCTTTTCCTCCCAACGTATGCTACAACAGCGTCCTCTGATGATGATGATGATGATAAAAAATAAATTATAAACTGGCGTTGCTTTGGTATAAACAGCCTTGTAAACCAGTCACCCGGGGACCAGCAACTCTCTATTGAGCAACTCCAGTTTCCGCTCCATTTCCGTCACGCGGTCTAACAGTTTATAAAGTCAAAGTTTGATATTGAAAAACAATATTTATAACTCAAAATATTTTTTTAATGAAGGCAGTTTTTGGGGAAAAAAAAAGTGCTGCCTATTTTCAGGTCCACACAATATTATTAAAGGGCATTTATTTGCTTTTCCAAACTTCTTGAAATTTTCCTCGTCTGCTCGAGATATTTTCGAGTCTTACACATGCCTTATAATCAACGTAAAACTGTCGGACTTGTGATTGTACCTAGGATGTAGTAAAGGTTGTGACAGCCAGCATTAACGTGAACAAAGGGATTTACAAAAATAACAAGAGCTTTAAAATTATTCTGTTCCAAGAACCAACCAACATTAGACTCGGTCAGGATGTTTATGTAAGGGGCATGGTGTCTACTCAACTTGACCAATGAAATTCTTGACTTTTTCCCTGATTTCCCCTGATCATTTCCTAAAATTCCTGACTAAAAATTATGTCTAGTCCTCCACCCCCCTCCCCTCCATTGTTTTTCTGAATAATATAAAAAGTTTTCAAAATCTAAATAAACATATTATTTTTAATTTGTATTAACATTGTTTACTAGGAATTATAAAATATATTACACAGCTACAAACAAAAAACGACAGTTTTACTAATTTAGTGATTACTATGTTTCATATTTTGAGTAAAACCACATTTTCCCGGATTTTTATGGTGATCTGCCAAATTCCCTACTTATTCCCGTTTTTTCCCTATCACTTAAAATTCCCGGCCAATTCCAGTCTTCCCTGATGGTAGACACCCTGAGGGGGAGACGGCCTATCAACTAAGCACAATACCACCCGTACTAGAAGAAAACTGACACTTTCTGGACCCCAACACGTGTGTCATGTGTAGTTCACTGCACCTACACTAGGTGTCAAAACAAGATCAGCGGCTATAAAACATGGCCATGGGAAGATAAAGTAGAGGCATTGACTACCCATTTAAATAGTTGTTTAGCAATGAAGAAGTAAACTGAAATGCACGAAGGAGAAATGCTCTTTCTTTCTTTCTTCTGGAGTAAAACGAACTATTGCCTAATGGCTTGTAAGACTGTGTACACTGATGGGAGACAATCTGAAAGGAGAGTTGGGTTAGGAACAAACACACTCCTCTCTTCATTTATTCAAAGTCCTTAATGAGGTGTTAGCATGGGAAGGAAATGCTTTATCTAGATTTTTGTGGTTGGTATCTAAACAGCGATTGTTGACGCGTATTCTCAGAGGTCCTGTTGCGGGTACAATACATTCAGCCTCACAACAATTACATCGGAGTCGGATGTTGTGCAACATCGAATGTTGCGCAATTGTTTGTTTCATCTAATAAATCAAATTAATATCACAACTTACAATTTAATCAATTCTAGGGATGGATGAGAATGACATTTTGACTGCGACAGGAACGAGAGCCAGACAAGAAACGAGTCAAAATATCAGAATCGGGACAAGAATGATGAATTATAAAAATGACACCTTGGAATAATTTTGGATTAAAAATTTATATTGATTTTTAAACTAATATGGTAAAAGTTATGACATTATTAAATATAATATAAATAATAAAATACCATGATATCATACAAACATAGTAATATAGATAAGGGAGCACAAAATAAAACACATTTTTTACACCTCTTAAATAATCTATCTTCTATAGTCTCCAGTCCATGTCAAGCTCGTCAACATAAGATGGGCTGATCGCTCGTGAATGGTTGACCCTGGCAAGTTACTACCCCTGCCTTTAATTTCACGCCCCAAAATAGGGCGGAGTAGAATATACCTGTCCTTCTCTAAATCTTTCAAGATCTCTCATTAAAATCCCCCCACATTATTTCTACAGAACCGGGGAAATAGTCAATCCCCGCCAAAATTGTGGGAATGGGTCAATTTCCAAACGTTTGGGATCCGTACGTCTCTAATTACTTCAGATTTTTCCATTAAATATTGTTTTGTAGTTTCCTTGCGTACAACAGTTCAGAATGGCAATAAGTGACCATGAATTGAGTATTTTATCTATCTGAAATGGTTGCTATACACTTAGCTCTCCCAACAAACCGGTTCTCCCATGTTGTGTGTGTGTGTGTGTGTGTGTGTGTGTAAGCGTTGCATTACCTGTCTGATCACAGCCCACAATGGCTCCTGAAAGCCGCACAACACACCAAATACAGTCACAGGTCAGACTCGGAACTATCCACGTTACAAGACTGGGACAGTTCCTGATCGAGAGTCACATGGTTCTCGCAAGAGATACACTCTAAATCTAACTGGGAATATAAAAACACTTCCAACAGTTACAAAAAAATATGAGATATAATTGATCACAAATGAAATTAGAGGTTTTCCTGTAAAGACGCAACATATGTATAGTCAGATGGATGTTAAATCTTACTTTACATAATTTTTATACAAATCTAACTCCTGCCAGAAGACAAATGACATTAATAAACTACTTTGTTTACTAATTAATACTAACAGGCTGTTATAAATATGCATTTTCGTTGTGTTTTAAGATTTGCTTAGAATTATCGTCAAAATATTAAAAGAAGTGATGAAAAACGAATAATTTTTTTCATGACAAAGTTTAATGTTTTTACCCAAAACAACTAATGTTATGCAAGTTGTCAATATCTACCTACCTACCTACCTACCTACCTACCTACCTACCTACCTACCTACCTACCTACCTACCTACCTACACTAGGACAGAGAATCTGACCGTGAGCAAACAGCACTTTTACAATTTACCAATATATCAAAAATTCCTAAAAAGAACCAGATTAATACTCTGAACAGTCTTATACTTGCATTAAAACAAGTTGAAGGCAGTTACAATTATACCCAGGAAAGTCCCCAGTGGGGTACACAAGCCCTCACCGGCTGCATGGACTCAAAGATCTGTCCCGCGGTGTTGTTGTCTCCGTGGAGTGAGGACGCCGGGCCCCGGGACTCCCTCAGTTTGGTGGAGTCCTCGTTCAAGTCCACGTGAAACAGGTAGAAGATGAGCCCGAACATAGCGGGACCCAGCCCGTTACAAAGACCTCGCATGCCCGTCACCATTCCTTGCACCAGTCCTTGCTTGTCGGCGTCAGAGTGCATGGACACAAAGGCACTTATAGCCGGATACGTGATGCTGGACACAGACGCCAGGACTCCAGCCGCCCACATCATCCTGGAGCACACACACACTCACATACAACTACTATCCGAGTACACTATCAAGGTTGTGACGACGGTGGAGGAGTGTACTCACCAAGTCTGGGATCCGAACCCATACCACATGAGTTGCAACATCTCAAAGACCAGGCCAAGCATGATGGTGTGTTTGCTGCCCAAAGTCCTCATGAGCAGACCCAGGACTATCTGGGCCCCAACAGACAGGATCCCGACTGTCGCTATGAACACTGCGACCATGACTACACTGAACCCCATCACCTGGGGACAAGACAATACCCAGCACTATCAGGACCCTGGGGACAAGACAATACCCATGCACTATCAGGACCCTGGGGACAGGACAATACCCAGCACTATCAGGACCCTGGGGACAGGACAATACCCAGCACTATCAGTACCCCGGAGACAAGACAATACAAGGAACATGATGGCGAGCACTCACCAGTTTGAGGTAGACAAAGATGCAGGAATACTGCCCAGCCTCTGGTAAGTAAGACAGGAACACAGTCACACATAACATCAAGATGGTATGGTCCTTTCCCACCTTGCGCAATGCCTGCAACACAACCACCACACTACCTGCACACCTGGGAGAACATTACTGAATAATAACACACTAATATACATTCTCGGCCCTTGCCCGGTATTGGAACTAGGACTCCTCACTGATACTTACTGCAAAAGGGTCGGCCTGCTCCCAAGAGATGGGGGCCCCCCAGCTTGACGGACGGACCTTCTCGGGCAGCGACTCCGGCACAGCGACCAGGATGAAGAAAACGTCCAAGATGGCGATGGCCGTGGCAAGAGCCACCACCAGGTTCTCGCTATACGCGTCCATCATGTACGCGCCTAGCGCCGGACTGATCACCATGCTGGCGGCGAAGGTGGCAGACACCAGACCGTATGCCAGACTGCGCTCATGCTCCTCTGTCACGTCCGCCACGTACGCAAAGACGACAGAGAAAGTGACAGCGAAGACCCCTGATATGCTGATCATGGCAAAGAACCACCAGGTGTTGATGGTCATCAAAGGTATCGGGGCACAAGTGAAGAACACGGTTATGAGCAGGAAGAACTTGCGCCCCCACACATCGGAGAGTGCGCCTATGAGAGGGGCGCTCAGGAATGAGAGCAAGCCCTGCAACATTCATGTCATACATAACAGCCTGTGTGCCCTTTTGGTCACTAATCAAGGAAGTGCAGATTGTTTTGTGTCCTGCATGTTACCACCTAAAAGTTGGGTGAAAAACATTTTAAACATCGATGGTTTGGATAAAAGTATTTTGATTTCACCCCCAAGTTAAGCTAACACACATTTATTTTTGTACACAATTTTTATTTTATTGGGAAATAGTTGAGCAAAATTTTGAAAACTAAAGATAATTTTTACCCTAACTAACTTTAGTGTGTCTTGGCGAGAGCTCGGCTCATACCACGTCTGTTTACTGGGCTATGGGACATTGCTGATCCGGGATCTAGTTGTTGTGTTACTCACAGAATTAACAAAAACAACAAAGAATGGTATATTGTTTTAGACTTTATTTCAAGGGGGGTGATGTAGTTGGAGACAAAGGTCATACCTTGATGCCCATGATGAGGCCGTTCATGAGGAAGGTGTGGTCTGGGAATGTCTCGTTGAGGACCTGATAACAAACAAAATACTTGGTCAAGGCGTGCGGGACGTTGTCTCACCAACACATTCACAAGGTGTACAATTAACATAACCACATATTAATCTATGCTAATTTAAATACAAAATAAGGGGTGAGACAGTTTTTGATCCGTTTTATGTGTTCTTGCAGCTTGTGACCGATATATTAATATTGAAAACTGTGGTTGGAACTATTTGCCAGTTATTGATAAGTACTAGCCTAACCACAATGTGAGTAGAAACATTATGTCTGGAAATCTCCACCAAAGGGCGAGACAATTCTGTTAATTTTAATGGATGCTTGAAACAATAAAACTCATAACAATCAAGACCACAGCTTAAGGTTGATATTAAACTGTTCCTAAGAAGTGCTTTATTTCCCCCCAAAAAGTTACAAACTACCATAATAATTTCCTAATAAGATATGTACTGAAAGTGTGAAATATTTATAAATGCCTCTTGGATAGATAAATTAGGTAGTACAGTTGGTTAGTGGCCAGGTCCGTGACGACATGACAAATATGACGGGAGGAATAGCAGAGTTTGACAAGACTGGACCGATGTGACTTACGATTGGTCCTGGGTTCCAATCTGTGTACACACATTTCCTGTCGTGAAAACATGAAGCTGTGGCACATGTGTGTGTTAACATCATAAGAGATGTTCTGTATTGTACTGCCTCTTGTTGCTACCTGGTACAGTCACTTACAAAGTAAGTAGGGTGGTGTCTTTAACAAATTACAATCCCCAAGATGGACAACAGATGAAGGTTCTTTGGTTTGATTGATCCTCTGGGTTCAAACCCTGACCTAGGTGAGCTGTAAGTCGAGGAAAGGTCAACAGATCAATATTAGCGTTGCATGGCAAGTTGTCGCATGTCTACCCAAATATCCTCCCACCCCCGCAGCGAGTGCTGCAGTACAGGGCTACTGACTTCAGACAGTCCTGTTAGTGACCATAGGGAGATCTAACACAGAGCTTGGGGTTTGAATCCCTGTCAGTTCCATATAGACGTTCCCTCCTTTCTTCCCTAACTGTAAATACACATACCAAGATGATGGTTTGAGTCCTGGGACAGAGTTTGCAGCTCAGTCGTCAAGTACCAACCGTTGGAGACTACCAGTCGGTGAATTCAAACACAGCGTTGCAGAGAAGAGTGTTACAATCAATGCACTTATTTCTTCCTAAATTCACCAACACTCTGATGGCCGTTGTTATACGAGAGTGACTTTACCCACACCTACATCCAACCAATTGTGGGATCCGACGGATGACAATCAATCACCACCCCTGATGAGGTTATGAGCGAATGAAACAGAAAACACCTGTCACAGAGCTATCGATGAAAGTGTAACATATTCAAGCCTTGGCTACTTACGCTCTAGTTTTTTGTTTAGTGCTTTTAGTTGAAATAATGATTATATTTAATAGCTGTATTAAAGTTCCCCGAGTTCATTTGTGTGTCTTATCTGTGATTGGTTCTCCATACCCACCTTTAATTATTGTGCAGTTGATCGCAAGTAGACAGACTTGACAAGAGTAATAGTTCCCACAACATGCGTTGGAGCGCTGAGAGGGTTGTATTTAGAACCAATGAGAGTTTACAAACATTATTTTAACTTTGTACACATGGTGGAGGGTTAGCGCTGGTTTCAGTGTACCATACTTGAACTTTGTTTACACATTTTTAATTATTAAAATGTAGTATTTTAGTCAGTGAGACATTCAGCTGTCACTGCCAGCTATCATCAGCATATCCCAGTGGCGTATTCTGAGATAATTAATAGGTATGCTGTACTCTAACAGCTCCAGCTCCAGGGAGGATTCAGGGGTCAAAGACTCTTAACCACCATTGGCCAAAAAGGTCAAGAGATGCTTCCCCTGGAAATATGTAAACATGAGTACCTCTACTTTAGAACAATGGATCTAAAACTTTTTTTTTGTACTCGCGTTTTATCTTGGGAAACTTCGCCCCTCCCAACTCCCCTCATCTCTCTGTTTTGACTTATTTATATCTTTGTTTCAATATCCACCTTTACAGCCTATTACATATTCTGACTTTATAAAAGTACACCAGAACTATGCTCAAAACACACCAACACGTGAAACTACTGATGATTATCATCCACTCAAATTGTAAAGGAATATCAAAACACAGCACCTAAATAATCTGAGATTTAAGTAAAAATGTCAAGGCTAAGAGTTATGAGCACACTCCTGACTGGATAAGAGTGACATATAATATTAAATTGGTTGAGGTTAATTAAATGTACACACAGGTAGCATGTTCATTTTTCATTTATTTGAGGTATTTAGCGTGCACTTTCTGGGCCAAGTGATTATATCAGCACACGACTTAACTTAAATCTAAAACAAACACAACACCAAGCCCCCTGATAATTAATTCATCACCGTGAGAGTGGAAATCCTAATTTTACCAATAATATTTTTTAGGCCATGCAGGAAATCAAACCCAGGACCCTTAGCTCAGTGGGCAGGCAACCTACCGACTGAGCTAAGGTGTCGGACTCGCAGGTAGCACTACGCAAAGTAAAAACATATATATATATATATATAAAGAGTAAAATGAAGTACTACAAGGATCAAGCGTCCATCAGAACTTGGTGGGAGGAATAAGGTGGATTGTCCAACTCACGTTGTGATAGTATTGTTATAGTTATTTTAGATCCATAAACTCTGATAACAGTAACAAAGGGGAGATTTTTTCCCTATTGGGCCTATTTCTCTATCGTTACGTCATTGGATTATTGGTAAGACTTTTACATCTGAAAATAAATTTTATTTTACTTTTTTCTGATCAATCATTTTGAAACTGTGAAATTACACTCCTACTTTTGGGATTCCTTGACGTTTAATTATATAAAATTACAATGACTAATAATTAGACAATGTATGCTGCAAAAAATTATAAACTTATTTGCAACAACTAAAAAACAAGGTTAAAACTCCATAAATACTTCATACTAAAAAACAAAAACACTGTCTAGCTACTACAGTAAATACATGCCGGTACATGTGCCTAGAATGCATAAATATAATCAAATATGTATTTAATTATTGCATAACTTAAAGATTGTTGTTTATATGATTATTTTACAAATATTATTAGCATTTTTTTTTATTTGAGCTGTACTAGCCTAGTAAATAAAATCATTGTGATATTGTTTCTTGAATGTTTGTTCAACAGTTGGCACACTGTTTTGCTTGCGATAAGTATTCAGCAGGCCCTGGGATTGGCCAATGTTTGTGGCGAGGGGTAAGGGGGAATGTTGCAATCCCATAGACATTGGTCAAGGTCATTAGAATCTCTCTAGCTTTGCTTGCTGTTTTCAAGCAGCAGGTCCTGGCTTCATAAGCTGGGTAGGTAGAAGACCCTTTTGGAGGAATAGTTACTTAAAACACAATATTCTTGATGTATGAACAAATATTAGTTTACAAATTAATAATATATAGATAGATACATTATACATGTATATTTATTCACAATTTAAACATCACTATTTACACAGTTTGCACAAACAACAATGCATTAATAAACTAGTCCATATAATCATGGGTATGCGGCGCAGGACTAGCATACCCAGAGAATACGCCACTGGCATGTCCATTGCCCCACAGAGAGGAAACGCCAAACAAGCACTACGCCACTTCAGCTCAAGGGTCAGTTCCTTGGGAAAGGGCCACACTATTTGTTACAGTGTCAATGTTTACCTAGCCCAGCAAGGTAGCAGTCTTACCTTGACTGATTACACTATGACTATCTTATAAGATACACACACCATAGTGGAACTACAATGGCGACAATATAAATATTGTAAAGATAAGGAAGTGTTATTGGAAGCTTGTATTTCTTAAATGATATAAAGCATAGCAGCTATACTTGAGTAAGTCTCAACATCGCTGCTTGACGCTCGCACTGTCAAGTGTTCTTGCAAACAAATATATCTAGAAACTGGACACCAAGGGCCTTTGAATGAACTACTACAGAGACAGACATTCATTGGTAGGCAAGCAGAGAAAGGAGTCAGTCTTGTCTTGTCTGGTTTACGGGGGTTTCTCACTCCCTTCTCCTACATATGCAGGTACATTTCCTCTAAATATATATACTGCTGGACCTGTAATTATTGTAACATGTTGCTGGACCTGTAATTATTGGTGTGATAGACTACTAGATTTGTAATTAGTGTAACATGCTACTAGATCTGTAATTAGTGTGATATGCTGTTAGACATGTGATTAGTGTGATATGCTGTTAGACATGTAATTAGTGTAACATGATGATAGCCATGTAATTATTGTAACATGTTGCTAGACATGTAATTAGTGTGATATGTGACTAGATATGTAATTATTGTAACATGTTGCTAGACATGTAATTAGTGTGATATGCTGTTAGACATGTGATTAGTGTGATATGCTGTTATACATGTGATTAGTGTGATATGCTGTTAGACGTGTGATATGCTGTTAGACATGTAATTAGTGTAACATGATGATAGCCATGTAATTATTGTAACATGTTGCTAGACATGTAATTAGTGTGATATGTGACTAGATCTGTAATTATTGTAACATGTTGCTAGACATGTAATTAGTGTGATATGTGACTAGATATGTAATTAGTGTAACATGCTACGACCTATAATTATTGTAACATGTTGCTAGACATGTAATTAGTGTGATATGCTGTTAGACATGTGATTAGTGTAACATGATGATAGCCATGTAATTATTGTAACATGTTGCTAGACATGTAAATAGTGTACCACGGGTTATAGAACTCAACAGTCAAATAAGACGAGCATTGTTCATGCGTGAACGTGTATTTAGCAGACAATATATGATGATGTAATTCATGTGATGTCCTACTTTAACATAACCAGATACTCAAGGTTGACTGTTTCTTAATGTGCCTGGGTTATTAGCATCTTGAACTTCCTGATAGTAAAGTAGTATGAGCAACTACTTTAATAATAATGTTAACAATAATGTTGACAATATCTTTAAAAACATCACAAGAATGTACACAACAAAACCAACTGAGCTTCATTTTTACAAACAAAAATGTTCTAGTCCCAGACCCACACGGCTCAAAGTGAGGTCAGGCACACTAACCGTCACTTTCGGTTTCATTTGAAGTTTTAGGAGGAAACATTCCTGGGTTTGATTTATTATTATTAGCAGGACCTACAATTCAACGTGGAATCCGAACCACGAACCACGGTGGAGGCCTGGCATCCCACACATTCACAAGTTGTGATTAATTACACGTCTTGTCAGAGGTGAAGGAAGGGTTTGGTAATCAGATAAATCTGTGCCGGGACCGAGGATTGAACCCCGGACTCCTAGCACAGAAGTCAGACACCTTACCCCTAGACCACCAGGTCACCCTGGGTTTGATTTGTTTTGGAGGTTGTGAAACCACTTGCGACAAAAAACACACACATTTGCACCAGTGATAGAAGAAATAAAATATCTTGTAATTTTCAACAAAAAATATGTAGCTACGAGGAAGCTCTGAACCAAAGACCACAGCGACATCTTGGGTGGCGGGACCTGGTGCCAGTGACCTTCATACAAAAACCAAGAAAGGGAGTTAGAAATAATAGTTTACACTTAACTTCTTCTGTGTTTTCCACAATTCATCACAAAAATCTCAAAATGTGAGTGACTTTTTAAAATATATTTGACTTCTCCCAGTAACTTTATATCAATAGTTGGTGGTACTGTGTGAAGAAAAGCACACCAACTTCTAGGTGAACCACTCGAGAAACAGTCGTGTTATCAGAAATATTTCTATGGCAAGATAACAATGAGCTAAGTTGCACAAGGGGCGCCTCATGTGTTACTTTCAAGCACACTTTGTTTACGACAAAACTTAATGAGTAAAGTAATTAAATAATTGCTGTTAAAAGTAAAAAGATCACCCTCCCAATATTATGATTGCGAAGAAAGGATCTTTTAGAAATAATAATTAACCTATTTTTGGTCAATAATGATAACATGTTACCATAGTATTATTGATGATATAACAGATCACATGACTTCACTATGTTACACTACTTTGTGAGGTTTGTGTCATGCCAATTAACCACAATATCTACAGTCAGATGATTGCTTTCACAAATATCAAAATAGGACTGACATTTCTTTTATTTATAAATGTATCATTTATTTCAATATGTAAAAACTAAAAAAAAAATCAATTTTAAGACATGATTTGTTTATGGTTGAATGCAAGTAATTTTTTTTTAAAATTTATTTGAGGTAATTACTTAGCATGCCCTTTCTAAATTAACTGTTATATCAATGCACGAGAATTTCTATGAGCGAGAGTGAAAGAGCCTACCAATTTTGCCGGGAGAGGTATTTCCACATACCTTCCCGGGTTCTTTTACACGGGACGAAGGGCTTTACTCCAAGACTACCGAGGTCGGCCAAAATAAAATATGTATTCGGGAATAAAAGTGCTACAATCCCTGAAGAAACACATTATAATAAACCTAAGTAACAATAACATCAAAGAGATTAGATATAAAAGTGCTAGTAATGGAGTAGACCCATGCGATGCGAGTCCTTTGTTCTGAACAGCTCAGAGCATTACACAGGAAAAGTATTGGCTCTTTGCTATGGAAGGAACATTTCAAAACAAACTTCATGTGTTTGACAGCAGATCTGTGTCGCAAGAAGAGATGAATGGAGGCAAACTAAGTGATCCAATTGAGCCAATCAACGATCCGATCCTGCACAACAAGACATCAACAAACAAGTGCAAGACATCACCGAGTCTATTAACTGGGGCCAGCCAGAGTACGCCAGGGACTTTCTCCCGAGATGGTTTACTGCCGACATTATGATGCCATTCCTAGGAGCTGACTGTTGTAATGTAATTCCACCACAATAGCTTGCCAAGGTCAATCTGAGAGTCTGTCAGAGAGCGAGAACTAGAATGTGTGTACTACACAAGTGTCTGGGGGATTGAACCGCAGATATACCATGAGAAGAACCAGAGGTTCCAGGTGTTCATATCCACAGCCACGTTCCTATATGTTCTGAACCAGAGGTTCTCAGGTGTTCATATTCACAGCCTGGTTCCTCTATGTTCTGAACCAGAGGTTCCCAGGTGTTCATATTCACAGCCTGGTTCCTCTATGTTCAGAACATAGAGGTTCCCAGGTGTTCATATTCACAGCCTGTGTTCCTCTATGTTCTGAACCAGAGGTTCCCAGGTGTTCATATTCACAGCCTGGTTCCTCTATGTTCTGAACCAGAGGTTCTCAGTTCATATTCACAGCCAGGTTCCTCTATGTTCTGAACTAAAGGTTCTCATGGGTTCATATTCACAGCCCCTCTATGTTCTGAACTACAGGTTCCCAGGTGTTCATATCCACAGCCTGGTTCCTCTATGTTCTGAACTACATGTTCTCAGGTGTTCATATCCACAGCCCGGTTCCTCTATGTTCTGAACTACAGGTTCTCAGGTGTTCATATCCACAGCCTGGTTCCTCTTTGTTCTGAACCAGGTCTCAGAAGGCATTAACATAATAATTGGCCAATAAACTATGGTAAGTCAGTTGAAAGAAACTGTCTTAGCGTAGTTCTGTGACTAGCGCCAATAACCCTCTTGCGCTAAACAACATCATAATCTTACAAGAGTGAATACAGGGCCAGTATTTATTTCATAAACAAACAATTCAACAACAAAATGACAGCAGAAAATGCAAACATAATTATAACAAAATTTGTATTTGGATAAAAATGCAATGAAATTTGTTAACATAAACCAAACCTAAGATGTGTAATGTTTACATCAGATAATTATGGTAGTATTAATTGGTTGTGGGGCCTCTAGCTTGTTCGCTAGCTAGTAACTTCACGCATACATCAAATTATCGAGTTAGCCAGGACTAGGGAAATGAAAAAAGTATTGATACTTGACTAATATCGATATTTTCCTTTCGATAGGCCTACTAGTACATTTTACTAAGTTATTTTAAGTCGGATTCGGTAACTTTCTACCCTGATTACTAGATAAAAAAACTTTTACCCAATTAAAATGTTTATACCGATACTTACTGTTTTCAATATTTTTCTTTCGATATCGATAATTTTCTTTCAATACCATATTCCTAGCCACAGTTAAAAGCAATAACATTTGAAAATAAAGGGTTTTGGCCAATTTTTAAATATTTTCTATTAAAATAATTTTGTGTTTCCCTGAAGAACACAAATAACAATAAATTAAAATATGTTAATGATAGGAATTGTGAGTAGGTTCAGCTGGATAATATTGCAGGCAATGTCTTAGTGTTAGCTGTGTCAGTCGAGCAATGTCTCAGTGTTAGCTGGCAGTCGAACAATGTCTCAGTGTTAGCTGTGTCAGTCGAACAATGTCTCAGTGTTAGCTGTGTCAGTCGAGCATTGTCTCAGTGTTAGCTGTGTCAGTCGAGCATTGTCTCAGTGTTAGCTGTGTCAGTCGAGCAAATGTCTCAGTGTTAGCTGTGTCAGTCGAGCAAATGTCTCAGTGTGAGCTGTGTCAGTCGAGCAAATGTCTCAGTGTGAGCTGTGTCAGTCGAGCAATGTCTCAGTGTGAGCTGTGTCAGTCGAGCAATGTCTCAGTGTTAGCTGTGTCAGTCGAGCAATGTCTCAGTGTTAGCTCTGTCAGTCGAACAATGTCTCAGTGTTAGCTGTGTCAGTCGAGCAATGTCTCAGTGTTAGCTCTGTCAGTCGAGCATTTGTCTCAGTGTTAGCTCTGTCAGTCGAGCATTGTCTCAGTGTTAGCTCTGTCAGTCGAGCATTGTCTCAGTGTTAGCTCAGTCAGTCGAGCATTGTCTCAGTGTTAGCTCAGTCAGTCGAGCATTGTCTCAGTGTTAGCTCAGTCAGTCGAGCAATGTCTCAGTAGAACAAGAGTTTAAGTCCATGTCAAGGAACATCAAGTGGGAACAAACCAGTCTTCTGTGAATTACAATGAGATGCAATGTCCCCACACATGTCAACTGTTTGATGAACCCCGAATCAGGATTGTACTCACCGCGATAATGGGCATGGTGAGCAGTCCCCAGGCGAAGAACTCAAGGAAGATGACCACCAGGGCATGGTACACGCTTGGTTCACCAATCCCTGAGGTCTGAAACAAAACACCATCTTTACTGAACAGTTTGGCCGACACAAGTTATAACGCAGCTTTTGACTGTCAACAGAGCTACTTGCAGTGCAGTTAGTTCTCAATCTACCTCACTGCTGATTCTCTCAACCTCTTGTTTTAACTAACGTTTGTTTCTCTTGACTGACTAAATCTAATTTGACAAATGTTATTGGGAATGGTTTGTATTTTTCAAAGTAGAACACAACGTGATTGGACATAGTGAGCATGGAGCAGTTCCTATTACTGGGTATCTCTCCCAATCACACAGATCTACTAGCAATAGTGGGCGAACGAGAGATGGATTGTTAACAGTGAGCAACATTTCACATCTCTGCATCTTCCAGTGTTGGACCAGGATGAGAAAGGTGGTATCTGTTTCTCCCCACTGACCGACGATACTTTCGACTTGTTTTATTCTCCTCTGTGGACCTAATGAGGAACCAACGGTTATGGTGGCTTTTCCAAGAGGAGCGAAATATGGAATGTTATCATAATGGTTTTACCAACTCCTTCTAGGCGAGTGTCTGATTTATTTATGATACATCTCACACAGTTATCGGAGCTTTCAAGGCAGTGGCTTGGCCCCAATCTTAATCTTTGAAACCCTCGCCATCCAAGCGTTCAAAACAAAGATTTCCCCCTGCTGCGTCTCTTAATACCCTCTGTCCTGTCCTATTTTAGTTACACTAGCAGGGAAGATCAAATTTAGAAGAAATGGAGGGAGAGGTGGCCCCAGGATTCAAAGTGGTAGATGACCTAAACATTAACTTGACACAATTCATATAATTCGAACCCCTTCCTATAATCATTATAATCACTGTTTGGAGGGAATGAAGCAGTCACTGTTAGTGTCGCTGGCAAGGATTCGCCAGTGAGCCAACAAACACACCTGTGCCACACTTGTCAAATATTGACCAAGAGTAAAGTGACACCAGATAAGAGCTAGCTTTCTAAATGTGACGCAGTGCAGGGGATATAACACAATCTCAACAGATGTATGTGATGGTTATTGCTGACAGAACACAGTAGTTAGCCAGTCTGAAGCTGAGACTCTCCAAGTTCAAGACCACGAGTGACATAAGAAAGAACCAGTTATTTGCGACACAAGCCACTGGTACTTGCAAGATCTAAGAGTTTGATCAGAGGTTTTATTGATATTTAATATCATGTCACTGTCAGTGAGTTATTATATCAGACAATTAGAACTATATTGTTATTTTTACTTTTTAACATGGTTTACCTACAAAACATATTTTACAAAATTCCCTGACTTTTCCAGGTTTTCCAGGCAACATTTNTTAATGGTTAATGACTTTTGTTTTATTTATTATTGATCACATATTAAAAAAAGTTTGTATCTACTAAACATAAACAGTTTTATCAGTTATTTAAAAAATTAAAATGTTATTTTATTTAGGTATTATTAACTTTTGTTTTAGTGTTTAGTTGCGAAATTAATGGGATATTTTAGACCCATTTTTAATTCCCTGACTTTTCCTTATTTTTAGTTAAATTCCCTGTTTTCCCTGTCTGTAGCCACCAAGTTTACTACCCATTCAGTTTAGATGCTTATGTACTGATTATGTGGGATAAGGAAGGTTGAATTTAGAGGAAATGTACCCCCATTTGTGTGTGGGGGGAGAGTGAGTGTTAAACCATTTAGGTAAAACCACTCGACCAAGATGAGACCGTGATCCCCCCTTCATCGGCAGTATAGTCTATTGCAAGAGTTACACCTTAGACCATGCGGGCAGTTAGCACTACAAACACCTTCACAACCTTTCATGACCTAGAGAAAGAGATGAATGAGAGGATATACAAACACTGGTGATCACGCAGGCTAAGGTGCCAGTCTCAAACCATAATACCTTTTAGTTTAATCCAATAATAGCCCCAATATACCTATATATACAACATGGCACAACTTGTGCGCTTGTCAAACATTGACTTGTGGGTGTGCTGTGAACACCTTAGTGTGCATGTGTAACTAACATCCTTGTGCTTAATGCACTGCTAGTAGGTCGAACTACAGACCTCTAGAACCAACAAAATGACTGCAGTGTGTCCAGCCAAACAGTATTATAAATTCCCTGAGCCAATTTCCAACTGTTATGTCACCATAGATTACAGACATTATTTTATTAAGATCGCAACTTATGTAATCATATTTTCAGACACACACATTCTGAACTATGTGACTAAATGAAGGGGGTTAAAAGATTTCAGTGATGGTCCATTGGTTACCATCTAAGTTAGATTTTAGTGAGCTCATTCATATCGAGACATTAAAAGATTACCTAACACCAGGACTTTTCAAATTGTTGCGACACACATTTTTTTAGTTTATTTGTCCAATAATGTAACTGAATTCATGTACATGCTTATAACTGTGACTAAACTTTGTCTAAACATGTGTGGTAGAGGGGTGGAAAGATGACACAAAAAACAAACATCGACCTTGAGAATTGAGATTAGTGTACTCAAAAGAGAGAAAATGTGTTGAAACATATTAACAGTGTGTAAAAAAAACTGGAAGAAAAATATTATTTTTATTATTAAAATTAAAAGTGTTTTTTTTTTAGTGAATATGTGAGAATTCCCTGAATGTTCCAGGTTGCGAGGTTTGTATCAGTGTGAAGTGTGAGATGGTGGAATCTACACACTTTGCGACGTGAGACAATAAACACGTACTGTGGGGATTATAAATAGCCCATACACCGCAACACAGTCATAGGTACAGGGATGGAGGAAATTCACCCTGCCAGGGACGTGAATCTCAGCCAGTTAGTGCAGAGCTCTAGCGCTGAGCCGTTGTTTAATCAACCTTCATATTCAAAGTTTGTAAGTTAGGGTGAGTGGATGTCAGGAAGTGTCTAATGGCGTCACAAACACAATCTGAAGGAAGTAAAGAAACTAGTATTCTGTCGCCAAGACCAAGATTAAAGTCTTGTCAGCTAAGAACATTTCAGGAGGTCCCAAGCACTAATATTTGAGGGATGTTAAATGGCAGGAAAAAAACTGGGTGTAAACATTTCAAAAACTAGTCTCATGTTGGTAGGTAAGCCACAGTCAAAACTCCCCAGTATTAATGTGCCCCATTTGAACATTTGACAAAAAGTGAATTTCCATTAAGTGGACAATTGATAGAAATTTAGGCTCTGTTGTCAACATGCGTCACAATTAGTACCTCGGTCGTCACAGTTGGTACTTTAGTTCTCAGTCGTAATAGTGAAATATTACTCTCCCAACAAAACATAAAATAAAACAAAGAGTACTTAAAAACTAATTGCAATATCAATTAATGGTGTTGCTATAAAAATGGTAAACAATGTAAACTGTCTAATCTCAAATGAAAAGGGTGGAGGGAGGGGGTAGCACCATATCAGTCATGTGCGGACAATAATGCTTGACCGATCTGAGAGGGCAACAATTGATCCTGATTGGGTGGGTCCTCCAGCCTTCCTCTCCAGATTTGTTTGTCTTGAATAGTAAATACCGTGGTGCAATCTAGCCGATATTTGCTCTCTGGGGGGACAGAAGGCTGATGGCAAACCTGGAACAGCGAGTGAAGGTGATGGAGGAACCAACAACGTAGAGACAGTAAGAGGAGTGAGGTGGGGGTGATATTTGTCCCCAGTCTGTCCAACA
This sequence comes from Timema bartmani, assembly GCA_902151455.1. Taxonomy (NCBI): domain Eukaryota; kingdom Metazoa; phylum Arthropoda; class Insecta; order Phasmatodea; family Timematidae; genus Timema; species Timema bartmani. Next base: position 40,778 of record CABFWB010002982.1, on the reverse strand, counting down.
TGTATGGAGAGTAGCTGGTCTGGTAGGCTCTGGAAGGAGGTGGCAATTTCAGGATAGGACGCGTCAACAGCACAATAAAATATGCAGATGATCTAAACAAGAGTTGCAGGAAATGATGGACCGGCTGGTGGAGATAAGGAGATATTAGGGCATGGAGATAAACACTAAGAAGTCAAAAGTGATGGCGATTTAAAAAAATGAAGAGCCGCTCCAAATCAAAATTGGAAACCAGGAGTCTAAGTCTGCCTACTGACCAAGGCAACTAGCTAAAGGATCGCCATGGCCAAGGAAGCTTTCAACAAGAAGAGGTTACTGCCGACCAGGAGGTTGAGTTTGGAACTTTTGTCCCCAGTCTGTCCAACATGTATGGAGAGTAGCTGGTCTGGTAGGCTCTGGAAGGAGGTGGCAATTTCAGGATAGGACGCGTCAACAGCACAATAAAATATGCAGATGATCTAAACAAGAGTTGCAGGAAATGATGGACCGGCTGGTGGAGATAAGGAGATATTAGGGCATGGAGATAAACACTAAGAAGTCAAAAGTGATGGCGATTTAAAAAAATGAAGAGCCGCTCCAAATCAAAATTGGAAACCAGGAGTCTAAGTCTGCCTACTGACCAAGGCAACTAGCTAAAGGATCGCCATGGCCAAGGAAGCTTTCAACAAGAAGAGGTTACTGCCGACCAGGAGGTTGAGTTTGGAACTGAGGAAGAAATTGATGACATTTGGAGCATCACGCTGTTTGGAGCAGAAACTTGAAACGAAATACTTGGAGAGCTTTGAATTATGAGGATGGAGATGACTTTAAAAGATCAGGCGGACAGACAGGGGGACAAATGAAGAGTGGGTGAGAAGAGAACCATTTTGGATGTGATTCTTTGGTACAACGCAAACTGGATCAGACACATCCCTAGGAGGAACTGTCTTCTGTATGACGTCATATAGGGGAAGGTTGAGGGAAAGAGGAGCTTAGAAAGGAGGAAGATTCAAATATTGGAGGATTTGAAGGAAAGAAGAACATTCTGGGATATGAAGGAGGAGGTAGAGGACAGGGCGCATTGGAGGTCTAGGTTTGCTGACAAAAGGAGTGGGCCTGTCGTGAGAACGAACAAATAATAATAATGATACTGATGATGATTATAATGATAATAATGATAATAATAATAATTAATAAATAATAATTAAAAAATAATGATAATAAATGATAATAATTAATAAATAATAATTAAAAATAATAATAATAAATGATAATAATTAATAAATAATAATAATAAATGATAATTACTAATAATAATAATAATGAACTGTGTGAACGACTCAGTTATAAGAAGATATGTTATAAAGCAGTATCAAATACACTCATGTAATAAGTACACTGTGTTTTTTAAGGCTCTTAACACAAGCTAAGCGTTATTTACCCCCCTGAGAATGCACTTTAAAAAAAATTGAAAATCCCTTGTATCACACCTGATTTGGCATCACATTAATAATGAACTACTCCAGTTTGATTGGGATTAAAATTGGCAAAAATAAATGCTTTTCAAAAATTTAACTATGTTTTCTTTAGTCTTATACACGATAAAGATATAGAATCCTCAATTAAAAACTAACAAATATATTAAGAAAAAAATTATTTGGATATAAGTATAATTTCAGTTATTTAATATGATTAAAAATTTAAGATGGTTAAAAGTACTTTTTTTTTAGAATGTAGACAAAAATTAAAATTCAATCACAAAACATTTATCAATTTTTGCATTTCATGTTCTCATCCTCTGCTTTCTGCACAACTGTTCTTTTTACTTCTAATTTCCTTCTTCAGTCCAATGGTGTTTTTCCTTTTCAATTTCGTCTACTTCCTTTCTTTTCTTCTTCTCAAGAGCTTCTTTCCTTATTCCTATTGCATTTCTCAAATCATCATCATCATCTTTTAAATGGTCATATTTAGAAGTCCTGCCTCCCGCTGCAGTGGTTGCATCATAAGATATCCGTTGAGCTATAAGGCTGTCCCTCATATAAGTGTACAGGAAGTTATTTTACAAATGGTTCTAAAAAAAAAGTGAAATACAAACTTAAAAAACATTTATCGTTAAATTTACATGCAACTGATGTAACGAGTTACATGTAACAAGTTCAAACAAACTCAAACAATTCTTGTATTTATGGTAAATTACGTTCGATACCAAGGGTTTGGTTTAAAAATTTGGGTTAATGGAATATTATGTTGGATAGTAATAATGTTTCTGAAACATTTTGGTCGATTTCACCCTTAATGTAATATGAGGCTGAATAATAATAATGTACCTGGTATAAACATTCTTGTCAATTTTACTTTTTATAAAATTTCATGATTATTATAATGTTTAGTACAATGTATAATGTACATTCTAGTCAAATTCACCTTAATAAAATATGAGGTCAAATAGTAATAATGTTTCTGATATAAACGTTCTCGTCGATTTCAACTTTAATGAAATATCTTGTTGAGTAATTATAATGTTCGTAACTTGGTCATTCCAGTTGAGTTTGTTGAGTAAGTCTTAGACATTGCTCGTCATAACTTAAGTTATTATTTCGGTATATTGTCATTGTACATCTACTATATTTGTGTCAAATAAAATACACTGTTAATTCTCTTGTAACTCCTCGATTATTATTATTGGGATAAAAAGGGTCGTTACACTTTTTTCTCGGCATTATCTTCCTCAATATTGATACACTTAATTCATCCCATCTCTTGAGCAGTGTCTCAAAACCCGCAAAATATTGCAGCTCCATTATATTTGGAAAACATATTCATGAATAACTTATCAAGATGGTCCTGACTTGCCCTTAAGATGGTCAGTAACTTCTTGTAGTCCCTGCTTGCATGTTAGACAATTGTTTATTGTCTAGGACTTCTAGCGGAGGTTATCCTTTGGGTCCTATGAGATGGATGGATTGATCTTGACTGCAGGAGAAAGTGTCAGACAAAAGGCACATTTGACCATTTTGTAGGACACTTGTGTAAAAGTTTGTTGCAGAGATCAACTATCAAGTTCCGCCTCTGTAATCGAGTACCTTGACATCTTTAATGCCTACCAAAGCTGGTGATTTCATTTTGGACTGTTTCTTCAAATCAATGGATAACAGTTTTATGAAAGTAAATTAAATCACATTTTATGTTTCTGTTCATAAAGTGCTCATATAGTTTACTTAGATCTGCAAACATAAATGACGATAGAGGTTGAATGCTCCGATATCCAATGAGAAATTTCTCCAACTCAAGTAAATGCCAACTTATCTGTTGAAAAGTTCATCCTCCACGAAGTTGCTTAAGGTGGGGTGCTAGTGAGCGCCAGTTTAGTGCATTAATTTTGCAGTTTTTATAGCATAAACATTTTCTTGCAAAAATAGATCAAATATTTCTTCTATAGAAACAGAGTTTAGATTTCTGCACATGCTAATCTCAAGAGTTCTTGAATATCTCTCATGAGCATAGCGGCATTTGGTGACAAACTTTTTAAATGCAGAGAAAAAGTAGTCACTAAATTCCAGGACACCCTTGACAGATATTAAAGAACTGTTGAGATTAGCATGTGCGGAAAATTAAACTCTATGTTTCTATAGAAGAAATATTTGATTTATTTTGGCCAAATAAATGTTTATGCTAAAAAAACTTCGAAAATACTTCCCTAAACTCACACTCACTAGCACCCCATCTTAATGTTTGAAAACTCTTTAGATTTTTGAGGATTCTTGTTAGAAGAGTAACCATATAAAGCAGCATTGGCATTGCTCTCTCTAACAGCTTTTAGTTCTCTACCCATCTAATAGAACAAAACTTCATTGGGAAAAGAGATGAAGCTGTTATTCTTTGGTAGTCTGCGCGTCTTGTTGGAAAACCTTTAAATAAATGATATAGTGAGCGCTAGAGTATGTAGAGCATGTATTTTCCCACTAGTAATATGGACACTAGACTAGACCTTACGGTTGGGTAGTAGAATACAAGTAAAGGCCAGTATATTTTATCAAACACAAACGTTAACTTGTCTACAGTGTTGCCAAGTGAAGCATGCATTTCCCCAGAGACAGTCACACAATCACAAACAAACGGGAAAGTAAAGAACTATTTTTGAAACCTATTGCAAATTAATGTTAGTGTCTATTTCATCAAATATTTACTATTTTACTTGCATCCATTTTATTCTCTTACTACCCGTCTGGGCTGTACACGTTTAGTTACCCTACTGTGGTAAAAATGTGTGGAGAGAGTGTGTAAAACAACACTTGCTGCGTCCAGCAGGGATTAAAACCCCAACCTCGGTATCATCGACGACCAGATGAATCTGGCATTAGTCAGGGCTATAAAAGTGGTATCAACACTAACGACAAAGTGAACATAATGTTCAAGTTGATGTTGATGTGAATATAAATATTTTTTGCCCTGGGAATTATTCAGAGTACATTATAACAGCTACAGGTCCAGTACAATAAAAGACTAACAGCAGGCAGCATAACAGACAGAAGACTTCCCGAGTGACCAAAGTACCAGAAGCAAGGAAGTTAGCGCCACGAGTTGAGGTATGTTAGAAGAGTACTACCGACAGTTAGTCCAAAGAAGAGACAGGTTAGGAGGATCCTTACCCTATACCAGCATGGCTTGTTCTCCTTAGGATCCTTCACTTGAACCTCTAACATTGTGTTATCAGTTCCTCGACCACGACAGTTTGCTGCATCTTCTTGTAACACATTAGCTATCCTGTACACTACCAAGGATCCTCATCTATAAGTGTACAAGAACAACAAACATTAACAGACACTTGTTCCGACAAGACCTGGAGAGAGCTGTTTGCCGTGTTAGACAGAACAACTCGCACTTAAGACATTGACAAATTGCTGGATCCACACTTGAATCTAACAAATATGTTAACTGCAGACTGCAATGATCCTATCCAGGGACAGGACATTCCAATCCTTAAGGATGTTCAACATTCGAGTGTTAACATCAATTTTAAGTTCTATCCCCTTCACCATTCCCCCAAGATCATGATTAGTGAAATAATGGATTCAAGCCAGCTCTAGTTATAAATAGCGAGTGGCAGCAGTTAAAAGTATTATCAGGCCATTTAAATCATAATCGTGAATATTGTGTTTGGAAATATATATAATCAGCATTCAGCATACAAATCAACGATCTATTCATAGAGTACAACATCAGGTTGATCGCCGGTATAAACACCTGCCATCTCTTGAACGAAAACCAAACTAAGGTAGATAGCAAGCAGGCTAGCATTCTAAATGTTAATTTTACAAATATTCTAATAACTATTAAGTGAACTTTTAAAGCAGTCTCAAAGTTTCTCCGCTCATTAGCCTGGTCAATAGAAAGATAGAATCTCGCCTAAAATAATATTATTAGAATAGTGCAGTTGTTCATAATGTCGAAAACATCTTTACCAACCAATAGTAGCACGAAGTCTTGGATAACAAGCCCCTCATTGTGAATATTGTCAACCCCCTGTATCACCCGCACATTTTTACTGTACAACTTGAGCTGCAAACACAGCTTGGATAAATAACTGCTCGCTTACTTTTTAATGACTGATTATTTATTTTTTTACAACAAAATATTTTATCAAAGCAAATATAAATTTAATTCATAACATAAATTATAAAGGTTTCCAAACGTTCAAAAAGAACAAGATTTAAAAATATTATTTTATTTGTGTATGATTAGGTAGGTATTTTAGAAACAATTTACTCGGTTATTTGGCTATCATATTGTATGGGAAGTGTGAACGGTCTTGAGGTCTTGTGTATCAACTTTAGACACGCAAATGATTACTAGCAATTTTATTATATTTGAAACAATGTTACCACATTTTACTAACTAAAATAATTTAATAACATGAGATAGGTTTAATAAAATTATTTGTTTTTAAAACACACTTATTGATGTATAGATATACTAGCCTACTGACAAGTGCGGCTGTTCGGGACAGGGGCCTGAGTGCAGCTGTTCGGGACAGGGGCCTGAGTGCGGCTGGTCGGGACAGGGGCTTGAGTGCGGCTGGTCTGTACAGGGGCCTGAGTGCGGCTGGTTGGGACAGGGGTACCTGAGTGTGGCTGGTCGGGACAGGGGCCTGAGTGCGACTGGTCGAGACAGGGGCCTGATTGCGGCTGGTCTGTACAGGGGCCTGAGTGCTGCTGTTCGGGACAGGGGTACCTGAGTGTGGCTGGTCGGGACAGGGGTACCTGAGTGCTGCTGTTCGGGACAGGGGTACTTGAGTGCTGCTGTTTGGGACAGGGGTACCTGAGTGCTGCTGTTTGGGACAGGGGTACCTGAGTGCTGCTGTTCGGGACAGGGGTACCTGAGTGCGACTGGTCTGTACAGGGGCCTGAGTGCGGCTGGTCTGTACAGGACCCTGGCCACTGTGGAATGTGTGAATAAAGATATATCACTAATCTAAAACATTCAGATACATCCACAACTTATCTAAGCTTGTTATCAGTTGAATCTTGGTCAAGATACAAGTTGTTAGCTTTATTGGTGAGTCAACAAGCCAGGAATGTTACCACTCTTCAAAGGAATACTTTTGTTTTTTGTAAAGTTGATAACACTAGTACTCCAATTACCAAAACCATTGCAACACATTTTAAGCTTTTTAAAACAAACAATCACATTGAAACAAGTGCATGATAGTGATAAATAAGATAATAAAACTGCTAGTTCACTGGAATTACATCATTACTTCATTCAAGTTGTAATTGAATCAAAAATTGTTTTATCTTTCAAACATCACAGAAGCCACAAATACAATTGTCAGTTTGTAAAGAAGGCTGGCAATGACGGCCAAAGAGCTCAGCTCTCTTCAAGTACCAGCGCAGACATCAGCCAGTGTTGGACTGAAATAGCCGCACTTACTATCAACAAGCACATGGTGACTTGACACAGAGCTACCAACACTTTCTATGAAACAGTGCAAGAACATGGTGACTTGACACAGGGCTACCAACACTTGCTATGAAACAGTGCAAGAACATGGTGAACATGGTGACTTGACACAGGGCTACCAACAGTTGCTATGAAACAGTGCAAGAACATGGTGACTTGACACAGGGCTACCAACACTTGCTGTGAAACAATGCAAGAACATGGTGACTTGACACAGGGCTACCAACACTTGCTGTGAAACAATGCAAGAATATGGTGACTTGACACAGGGCTACCAACACTTGCTGTGAAACAATGCAAGAACATGGTGACTTGACACAGGGCTGCCAACACTTGCTATGAAACAGGAGTAACAAATTAGGAAGCAGACAAACTTCTAGGGGGGTAGGGGGAGGGACAGCATGAAGCTTTTTTTTACAAGAATCAAATTAGTGATCTGTGTAAATAAAACTATGAGGTGGTGTATGAATATTAACAAGAGGTCCCAGAAAACCTTATCATAAAATAAAATGGCTAAAGAAGTTACACTCTCTTTAAATGACACCATTTGTTATCAAGAGATAAAACAATAATTGTAGGCACCTTCGTTCCGTTCCACAATCTGGAAACATTTGTTCGGAGTGTGATACGTGCAAAACAACAACTATAACTTGGAGGTAATGTTATCTGGATGGCAGTAACTCAGTGTGAGCTCAACATAGCCGATATACAGTACAGTTTCAAGGGATGTGGGGAGTGGAGTTGGTAGAAATGTTAAAACTTACAATATTATAACAATATATGGCAAATAAATCAGTTTTTTACTCTCCAGGACCAATGTTCACACTCTAGTTTGAATTAACAAATGTATTCAAACATAAATTCACAAAGCCAAAGAAGCTTCTAATTAAATAATCTGTATCGGCGCATTTGACTGCGGTCAGTTTGTTAATATTCTTTATGAAGAAGTTGGAGTCAAAGGCTCAGTGAAGGCCAACTGATTCCTCCAACACTTGTTAGTTACGATGGTCTGGTTTGTCTCTGACGGGAGTATCTGGGTTCAGACCCTGGTCAGGTCTATTGAGGGCGGGTTCCCTCTAACTAAATGTGGGCGCATTTCCTCCTACTTTCACCTCATTCTATTAGCGTGTGCATGTAAACCAAAGAGGTTTTAAGACACAGCAGAAAAATAATAATTCACCTTTAATACGACAATACTCTTGAACTTACATGATGGAACACAACTTTCAAACCCCCAGGTGGTCAACCTCTGGCTACTTATGATAATGACACGATGGAACACAACTTACAAACCCCCAGGTGGTCCTCCTCTGGCTACTTATGATAATGACACAATGGAACACAACTTACAAACCCCCAGGTGGTCTTCCTCTGGCTACTTATGATAATGACACGATGGAACACAACTTACAAACCCCCAGGTGGTCAACCTGTGGCTACTTATGATAGTGACATGATGGAACACAACTTACAAACCCCCAGGTGGTCTTCCTCTGGCTACTTATGATAGTGACACGATGGAACACAACTTACAAACCCCCAGGTGGTCTTCCTCTGGCTACTTCCAGTACTGGTACTTAGCAGTGTCCCTAGATCAACCATCACTGACACTCCCTAGCACACTTTGTGTCTACCAAGTTCTAGTTTAGACTGAACACAACAAGTTTACATAGAGATAACTAATCTCCCCCTCCCTCCTATGGGGGTGCAAACACCCCTTCCTCGGCCCACAGACCCATCACTAACCACCTTCAAGACAAAGTCCAAAGATTGCACCCCAAGGAACAATGTCCTAGACAAGCAATTAGGACCTATCTTAACCCAATCGTGTTCACTAAGAGAGGACGCACAATTCAAAGTTTAAAATGATTCACTTGCAGGAAAAACCATAGTACCGGTACCCCATGTGTTCGGTTTAATAGGAAACACACTTCTTTGGTTCTCAACGTCTTTAAACGGTTAAAAGAGTACCGTAAGTAATTTATCAGGTATTCCTTACCTGATACTATATACATACAACGACTGAAAACTGTTCTTAACCTAAAGCAGCCGCACCACACGCGGAACTGTTCCGACTCGAAGCGAGTCAAGGTCAGGGGAAGAGAAGAGGTCCCCCTGGGGGCAAACAGCTCACCAGAGATCCGAGAGCAAGTGAAGGAACAGGTTTGGATTCAAGGGCGACCCAGCATTCCAAGCGTGAGAGACATTCAGTTGTGCATGTTTCCATTAATTGACATTAACAACCAAGATGGAGGTTGTAGATGTCGGATAGCTCGAGACTAGGATATTACATGTACAAAACTTTGTTATTTTAACTGACTTTACTACTGGACTCATTTAGTCAAATCATTTTTTTTATTATTTAGCACCGCGTCTTACTACCCGTTCGGGTTATACGCTTAAGTACTAATTACGCTAATGGGTTTGGAATTGGGAAGGTTGAATATAGAGGAAGTGAACCCGCATTTGCGTGGAGGGAGAGTGGAAAACCATTTAGGGAAACCCCCCCCCAGTTCGCCCGACCGAGATTCGAACCTCAATCTCCCCGTCCTCGGCAGCCGAGTACAACACGACTAGCGCGCTAGCCAACTACGCCACCGAGGCGGGTAAATAATAATCAGGCTACAGCAATAGGTAATGATGCAACTTAATAGAAGAAGAGGAAGTTTGGAGTTCCTACGGCCCTGGGGTTTGTATTATTATTATTATTAGCACCGCATCTTACTACCCGTTCAGACTACACGCACTTACGCTAATGTGTAATGTGATTGCGAGATGAAATGGAGGACCTACAGTTTAACGTGGGATCCGAACCACGGTGGAGGTCTGGCATTCCACACATTCACAAGTTGTGATTAATACACGTCTTGTCAGAGGTGAAGGAA
>CABFWB010002982.1:9855-23260 GCA_902151455.1 Timema bartmani | reverse complement strand
TTTTTTTTTTAATGGCCGGAAACCATAATTTATCTTGGTTAACTTTACAAATGAGTATTAAAATTGTGTTTGTATAACTATGCTGTATTCCTGCAATAAACTAAACAAATCTAGAATAAAAGGTTGTATGTTTCAATAGTTCAACTCTTGATTGTCGATGTTTGCCGTGTCTCCAAGACTTCATAGTGATCTCTGAAGGGGTCTCGACCCATAGTTTGAGAACTTGGGGAAATAAACCACCATTCTGCAGCTATTTATTTTATGATTGTAAGTTTCTAATTCACAGTTTGTCTTTGTAGAAGTGTCAGTGAAATTATTCAACAGGAATATAAAGTTAGTTTGAATGTAATAATAAAATATTTTTTGATGTTACAGTATTTGAGGCTACAATATTGTACTCCTTTTTTAAAATAAATTGCAAAATAGATACTAGTTTGGGTATTTCATTTGATTCTATTTTCCACTCATGAAACCTAATAGAACTGAATCTGTTTTAAAATGTAATGGCCGACTTCTTGCGAGTATTTCCCAGGCTTGTCCTTGGTAAGGAAGCAAACTAATGGACACGGGGTTAGAATCAGTTTTCATTAAGAGCGTATTATTTTAAGTTTGGTTCTGGCAAAATATTAATCCACACTTGATTTACCCTAAAAGCATTCCCTTGCTTGTTCCACTATGGTTCGTTCACCCTATACTGAGCATAATACCTTTACTTGTTCCACTATGGTTGATTATTAAACCTGATTCAAGACTCGATTGAAACCAGACATAAGTTCGGCTAAACAAGCACAAACTTCACACTGAAACATGAATGTGAGGTGTGTAATTAACACTGTACCTACTATATTAATTACAGCTTATATTGATTGTATATTTATTATAAATAAAGAAATACATGGTGGTCAATGAAAGGAGTGCATATAAACTTAAATTTCGCCCCTGGGACCAACACATTACGTTTTACCAGAATACATTTGGTTAGTGGTACATTTAATGCTCTGAATATAAAATAGTGGTACGCGATGGTAAAAGGCTGTTCTAGGGTCTGTAGCGCTTGCGAGTCCACCAACAACCAACAACCCTGTCAAATCGTGTCTTAACACGACTGTCTCAACTAGTATTGTAGGTAAATCACTCACCTACTCCGACCTTGCCCCCCTCGGGGTACCATCCAGACAATGTAATGACCCGAGCTTGCTGTGCAGTCAGGAAAACCATCGTCCACCGGTGTAAATGTGCGTTGGTTTGATATACACAAGTTTATATCATTTATATAATTACATACCTACTAAATTAAAAAAAAATATGTGATTTTGCACAGGCGCATTTCGGTCAGAATTTACCAATCAGATAACCAAAGTGTGTTAATCGTGTTTATCATTACTTTGGATCAAATCTTTGACTTTACAAAGCCATTAATTTCCTGATCTATCAAACGTTAATTGATAATTAAAGTGACTGAATTGAACATAAACTGTCCTCGTTAAAAAGCGATGAGGCAAGTTTGCTTTGTGATGATAGTGCAGGGTCAACAAAATATTAATTTGGGGTATTTTACATGCACATGACTTACAAACTAACTTGATTCTAAAAAAAGACCAACACCCAGTCTCCAGAGAGTTATTTCATCACCATGAATGCGGAATCCTTAATTTCATCCGATGATAAATTTTCTCTGATGTCAGGAATCGAACCCAAGCCCCAAAGCTCAGTTGACGTACAAGTTACTGACTGAGCTAAGCCAAACCTTAGGTTTTGTTCTTACACTGGCAAATACTACCAGCATCGCAAAACAGCCCAATTTTCATAGGAAGAAACTTTTAGAAAATACACATTTTTTATGGCCAACATAATTATTATATTATTATTTGATAGTTATTGATAAAATCTATCAAATGTGGCAGCTGCTGTAGATCAAATGACTTGGCGTATGAACACATGAAAGTAGATTCAGTGACACTCCTAGCTGTCTTTCTATGAAAATTGGGATTTATGTATGACAAGTTACTTCCAATTTTGAAATCATAGCTCTATTTTCGACCAGTCAAGTATATTTGTCCAGTTTGTCTACAAGGTCAGACAAGTTTTGACCAAATGGCACGACCAAAATACATCATATAGAAAGGTCAACTTGTAAAATCCTTTAATAACTAAAACAATACTCTACTTTCTCATATAAATGAAATAATTACTCATTTATTGTCATATGATAGCCATCAAACAACTAATTACGACGACATATAAATACAGAGTTCAAGAAAAATATATTTACCATTTATTAACAAACTAAAGTTATTTTAAACAGGCTCCATGATGAAATCTCACAAGATAATTCAAATAATAACTCGAAGAACTTCTTTATCAGACATGACTAGTGGAAGGCAAAAGTTAAATTGAGTCTGGTGACGTATAGGGTTGCGAATATATTCTTGCGGGGGTAACATCCCGTACAACTTCACAGATTCCCCACGAGGATGCCCTTCGTTGGAGGCCACATCGCGACCAAGTCTCCATGAGCAGACCTCGGCAGCCAAAGCTTGTACGCATTCAAAAGGTAAGATGGATCTATCTCCCACTCCGCCAGCAACATACTCCTGGAGTTCACTCCTCGGTCCATCAACTCCTTCAACATAGTCTTTGTCCTCACCTGCAAGTTTGTCCAACTGTTGGTCATACTCTCTGGTGCGGACAACAGGAGGGGTCGGAACCTGGACAACTCGGGGCACATTGACCCGTCTAGCAGGAACCGTGCTAACCATTTGAACACTTGTGACCCAGCGGGAAACTCTACCTCCACTAGGGGCAGTTTCCAAGCTTGTCGCCCAAACGTGCCGGAGAAGAAACAGAACATCTTGCCGCTCTTTGCGGAGTAATACGGACATGGTTCCTTCAACGGTTCTGACAATGAGCAGAGAGATGGAGCCAGGCGTGGCAGATATTCTGGTTCTATCCTGGTCACCCCTCGCATGTACAACTTGTTGGTCTCATACACTTCCTGATACACTACCCAGTCTGGAGGATCCTTGAACAGCACTGACGCTCGGTGTAGATACACCAGATCTTCCATTCCCTCGCAGCGGTACACCCGCTTACCCTTGAACTTGTCGCTGTCTTCAGATCCAGAGGTGTCTATCTTACGAGCCACATGGTCGGGGAAACCGGAGAGAATAATTTGCCGCAGCAAGATGGAGACCTCGGACCCTGGGGGTTTCATTTTGGGGTCCACACACAGCTCAAGAGACGGAACGGAGAGGTTAAGTTCCGCGGTCAGCTGAAGCCGCAATCGTCGGACCTCGAGCACTGCTTTATGCCTCAATCTGTTGGCATCACAGAACCTCTCCAACTCCCCGGTGCTAGCCGCGCGCTCTGCAGCCAAGATGGCCGAAATCAAGACCATTACATCCCCCAAATCTATTGAGCCTGGCTCGTAACTCGCCCATTTTCTCCTGATCAGTGCCCATCTTTTGGAGTCCACAGAGGGCTCTCCAGAAAGTGGTTCCTCAAGTAGTACTTCTGGCACAGACAGCGCTGCCACCATCAACACAGTGTAGGAGAGAACCTCTAAACCCCTCTGACTGCTGATGGTGAGCATCTTGGCGAACCTCGGCGCTACGGGGAATGCGGCCATGCTACGACCTAACGGGGTCACCTTCGCAGTGAACTCTTCAGAATCGGACTTGGGTTTCTCCAGAGCCCCGAGTAGCGTCAATCTCCTCTCGGCAGTTATCAACTGGTCAACGTTGAGCGGAGAAGGAAACGGAAAATTGACCACCTTCGTGATATGCATCACCTTCATCTGCAAGACCAGATCGTCAACTGGTTTGCGCTGAATGTCCGGTACGGAGAACTCGTCGAAATGGTTGACGAATACGGCAGAGGAGTAGAGCCGGTAGCAGTGTCCTGGCCCGGTACGACCGGCACGACCTGCCCTCTGGTTGGCTGCGGCCTTGCTGGTCCATGTCACCGCGAAGGTGGACACCCCTGTGAGCCTGTCATAGAGTCTGGTCTTGACTCGACCCGTGTCCACCACGTACTTGATGTCAGGGATGGTAAGAGAGGTTTCTGCAATATTGGTGGCCACCACACACAGCCGAGCGGGTGGGGTTTGGAAAACTCTGGCTTGTTGGCGAGAGGACAGTTGCGAGTATAGGGGCAGCACCCACAAAGGCTCACGGGACGAGAGACCCACCAGCATTTCAGAGTCCTCCTCGTCTTCTGACATATCCTCGTCCTCGCCTAGGACATCTGGCTCCCAGTCCACCTCATTTGGAACAACAACGTAGTCGTCCAAGTTTATCTCTGGCGGAGACTTTTTGGCTTGTTTCGTCCTCCTCCGTGATTTTTTCACTGCTTTCTTCATCAGACCCATCAACTCCTCTTCTTCATCATCGTCAGCCGAACTACCCTCTTTAGCGTCATCAACCTTATCGTTCTCATCCCTTCCTTCGGTCTGACTTGGAGATACATCTGTGATCCTCTTAGATCTCGCCCGTTTCAGAGGAAATGCTCTCCTCAGTTTCCTCACCAAGCTATTCACCTCCCTTTGTCCTGTGACGAAAATAAGGATCCCTCCTGACGGATTCTCCGAGTGTATCTTACACGTCTTCCTGTAAGCCTCCGACAAGTAATCTTGAGGCGTGCGCTTGGCAAAGTGAAGTGTCACCGGGAACTGCCTGGTCTCCACCCTCAGGGCCGGTGGGGGGTTCCTGAAGAGACGCTTGTTCTCGGTGAAGTCCCTCTCCCGCAGTGTGGCCGACATGATGATCAGCTTCAGTGGGTCGCCTTGCTTGTCTCGCTGTCGGACGATGCGAGACAGGAGCCCGATCAGGATATCGGTGGAGGCACTCCTCTCGTGGGCCTCATCCAGTATCACAACAGAGTACCTCGTCAGGAGGAAATCACTCTGGACCTCCTTCAAGAGGACACCATCCGTCATGAACTTGATCTTGGTGTCAGCCGTCGTGTTGCCCTCAAAACGGATGAGATACGACACCTCTCGGGAGGTCAGGCCCATCTCCTCGGCTACTCGCTTGGACATGGAGATGGCGGCCACCCTCCTTGGCTCCGTCACGGCGATCATCTTACCCCCGGTGGCGTAGCCCGCCTCATACAGGAACTGTGGCACCTGGGTGGTCTTTCCGCTCCCAGTCTCCCCGGAAAGAACCACTACTGGGTGTTCCTGTATGGCCTCCATGATAACTTGCTCCTCCGCCAAGATGGGCAGCTTCAGACGGGCCTCTTGGACCCCTGGTGGGCGAGACACAGGCACAAATACCGCCGGCTTGCTCACCACAGGTTTCGGTTTGTTGGTCTCATCTTGACAACTTTCTTTACTGTCAACTTGTGAATCTTCGACAATCATTACATCGTCCAGACGCTCATTACTAGCTTTATCATCCTTCTCAAGGACGTCTGAAGGTTTGTCTTGGTCCTTATCAGTCTGGCCTGAGGCTTCGTCTCCAGAAGAGCTCTCGAGAGTTGAACCCCCCTCATCAGAGTCACTCGAATCACTTTCATCAAAATCCACCACACTTGGATCTAGCTTATTTCCCTGTTGTACTAGCAACCTGCGAAGCTTGTTACTGCCTTTGATACTGCTTAGTTTGTTATCATTTTGATCGTCGTCAGAGTCCAAGTTGGAAGGGTGCTTCCTTTTCTTCAACAAACCTCCTTGCCTTATACCCTTCAGACCCTTGGATTGAAGGTGCGCAATCGAGTTGAGCTGTTCAACAACGCTCACAGACGCTTGGTTCTCAGAAATCTTCCCCAACAGGGCTGTCCTGTTCTCCTTCTTCTTCTTCCTGTCGACTATCTTCTCCAGATGTTTCCTCTGTTTCTTGGACAGAATCCGTGTTACGTTGGCGACTTTCTTAACTTTAACTGTCTTCCTCTTCTTTGAGGGTATGGCAAGAAGGTTGCTCTCGTCGTGTTTATTGGTCGAGGAATAACGGGGGTCGATCTTGATCTTGGTTGTGGCGGAGTTGTCCACTTTCGTCTGAACGACTTGTCTCGCCTTCCAGTTGTATCCCTTCTTCCTGTCATTCATCGTGAACTCGGAGGGGACGATTATGAACAACACTGGCTTACTATTTAAAGACAATAGTTCAGAAATAAATTATCAGTATGAGAACACTTTTAAACAATCAAAAGTTATTAACAAAACAAGTGTGTATATATATATATATAAAATGTTTCAGCCCGTTTCAGCACTCTCAAAAGTAGCCTATTGTTTGCACTTGTGCTACGTATTTGAGATAGAGCTTGAATGTGTATATGTCAAGCTTCCTTGGCAACCTTGCTCGAGGATAATATAGTGTTTGATAGCAGTTTATAAACGTCAGTGTTACTTCTCTTCGAAGAGGAAACCTTTGCTCTGCAAGTCCTCCTTGGCTTCAATAATTTGCTGGAAAGGAACAAAACATATGGACAGTGAAACAACATGGAGGACACTATAAACTATTTTAAAATATATCTTGTTTTTTATGTCACTATAAAATTTAGGTTCACAATTGATTGTGGTTTTATTAAATTCTGAGTATTGCTGTTTTGTTTGGATGCCAGAACCTCCATTTTCTGGTATTTGAAAGCTTATAATGGAGGTAGTGAGTTTGACATCCTTGGTCTACTTTGGGTGTAAGGTCGCTTTAGCCATTAGGTAAGTGGGAGCTGAATGCAACTAAACAATTGTCTACACAGACTTACTGGAGGTTGAGAAATAAACTCTGGTATAGAGCTTGTTAGGGGATCACAGTGTGTTGTTAGGGTGCTGATAGGGGACACAGTGTTGTTAGGGTGCCGATAGGGGACACAGTGTTGTTAGGGTGCCAATAGGGGACACAGTGTTGTTAGGGTGCCGATAGGGGACAGAGTGTTGTTAGGGTGCTGATAGGGGACAGAGTGTTGTTAGGGTGCCGATAGGGGACAGAGTGTTGTTAGGGTGCCGATAGGGGACACTGTGTTGTTAGGGTGCTGATAGGGGACAGAGTGTTGTTAGGGTGCCGATAGGGGACACAGTGTTGTTAGGGTGCCGATAGGGGACACAGAATCTGTCCTCACCTGTTGAAGCTCCTTGGCTGCATCCTCACAGTCGTTGAACGTGAACACCCTCCAAAGTATAACGGTCGCAGCATACAACTACGCACATACACAAGAGGGGAAATAAACACTTTAAAACTGTAATCACCTGGAGACCTTCATTAACTGCCCCTAGTGCTTATTTCACTTTAACCCTAACAAGTCAATGACAAATATTTCAATCATTCAAAGGACATTGTCAAAATAGCAAAGAATTGGGTTTAGTTAACCTATAATTGAGGCAGTGTAACATGCGTTTAGTGAGCGCGGAATTTGCAAGTTTAGCTGAATGTTTCCTAACATTACTTACACCAAAATATACCAAGACAATCAATGGGAAGGGTATGATGACGTCAGAATAATCTTTAAGGAAGCCCGAATTGAGATGGAAGGTTAGAAGAGCAGCCCAAACTCCCAGGAACAGGATGGCTCCAAATATCCATTCCATTAACTTGGTCATCCTGAAAGGATTAAAACCACCACAGATAGTTTACAAACAGCTGTCATAACCTACGTTAGGCCAACTGCCTTGGTCTTAACGAGATCAATTACTAAACTTGTAACAATCAAACAAATACAATACAAAATACGTGTTTTATTACAAACTCAAAGTTCAATTTAAAAAGTTAACAGCAAAGGCTCCCCGGTTTGATTCACGTGTCTAAACATTTGGTGAAAATTGAAATGTTTCATTACATTTATTTTAATTCTTAGTAAACCTTATAATATTCCATTTATATAAATATATACCTTCTTGATTCTTCTGGTTTTCACAAAACGGTCAAACGTTTCACAGATTTAAGTTGAACACACAACTTTGTGACACGTATTGGTATGTGAAAGAGTCATCATGCCATGTGCAATTTTAACAAACAAATGAACAGTAACTGCGTTTGTTTATTTTTATCACCGTTTTGATGTAAAATACTTTTAGATTTAAAACCTCAAGAATAAATTGATCTACAAAATAGCATTACATAAAAATAGTTCGTAACTAACTTATTGTATCTTTTAAGAAAGTGTTTGTTCTTTTGGGTCTATTTTATTATAAGAAATTTTTGTTTAAGATCCATATTTTGTCACACTGTCTCGACTCATTTGTAAGAATTTGTATGACATTAATATTAATACACATATATCCACTCAATATAATATGCTATTAATATTTTTATAATAATTAATAAAGCACATTTGAGATGCAATATCTATATTTAACCTGCTGTATTAATACTATTTATTGTATATTGACTACACTGTTTTGAGTAGCTAGGTGTAACGTCATATGGTTGAAGAATGCAATATGTCGGATGGCAAAATGTCCTAGATTTCGCGGAGTCCGTCGCGAGGACTTCCAACGAAGTTTCCTGAAGCGAAAAAGGACATTATCAAAAAATAAAC
This sequence comes from Timema bartmani, assembly GCA_902151455.1. Taxonomy (NCBI): domain Eukaryota; kingdom Metazoa; phylum Arthropoda; class Insecta; order Phasmatodea; family Timematidae; genus Timema; species Timema bartmani. Next base: position 14,788 of record CABFWB010002982.1, on the reverse strand, counting down.
ACGCTTAGAATAAAACGTTGAAAAAAGAAACTCTTTGTAGCTGCCCAAGCTCGAAGAATGGAAAGTACGGAATACGAACTGGTGAGGAATATGACGTTATTGTTTTTCTTCGAGAGATTGTTAGACAAGGGTGGCCCCCGCACCCTGCACGACCTCAGTTGTCAATTCGGAGCGAAAGGTTTCACCAAAGAGATGCGTCAGATCGCAGGAGGCTCGCAGTCGGGCCTGAAGAAGTTCTTGTCTCAACACCCAGCGCTGTTCGCCATCGACGGTGACTATGTTCATGTGAACACTTTCAACACACACAGCACAGACGATGTGGACAGCAATGGCAGCGGGAGCCTCAAGTACGTGGGGAGCAAGCGGGACTACGCCCAAGAAGCGGTGGAGTACTTCGCCAACAAGTTGATACAATACGGAGTTGGCACCGAGGTTCCCATCAAGAGTCTCCTGGGACATCGTTCTCAAGCGTCAGCGGAGGTTCGACACATTTCCGGTCAGCACGTCAAAGAGTTCCGGGACTTCCTGTGCAGATTCCCCGACAGCTTCGTCGTGACGGACGAGACCGTCATACTCAAAGAATACGAGGGTAAGGAGTTGCAACCTTTCCACGAACTTGAGGAAGAGAGGGTGGACCCAGAGGTGACCTCGCACCTGTTGGCGTTCTTTAGTCACTGTCTCGAGCTGAAGGGCCCCATGATGGTGGACCAACTCTTCCAGTGCGTCTCTCTGAGCTTCGCACAGGACGACTGGGCCTGTATCTTCAAGACTCCGCAAGATCTCACGACCTTCCTCAAGATGTACTCTGACGCTTTCCACGTTCAGTCCAACCTCGTCACACTGATCTCCCCCAGGAACTCCGCCAAACCCCTCGAATCCCCGCAACACCGGTTGAACATCAGCAACAACAACAATAACGACGTGTCTCTCAATAACATCAACAACAACCAGTACGTGCCGCTCATCACCCCACCGCTCTCCCAGTCCACTCCTCAACCCGCCATCAGTTTACAGAACCAGAGCTTAAAGCAACGCATCAACTCTCTCGTCATGAAAACCATCGCCGACAACACCGAGCGAGACCGTAACTTCGCTGTGTCGGCGCTGGCCAACAATGGGTCGGCCTCGGGCGGTGAGAACTGGAAAGCGAAGGTGCTCCAATCGACGCGGGTCGTCGTGAACGTGAAGGAGTGTGTCCAGGTTACGGAGGACATAATGTCGCAGGCCAAGCCGGGGGTACCTGTGGCAGTGTCATTCGACTGCGAGGGGATCAACCTCGGGGTGAAGGGGCAGCTGACGTTGTTCCAGATCGGGACAGTGAGTGGCCAGGCGTTCATCTTCGACCTGGTGACTTGCCCCTCACTGGTGTCAGCAGGGGGACTCCAGAGACTACTTGAGTCTGAAACTGTCATCAAGGTGAGTTGTGATGTACGATGATCTTGTCTCAGCTGGTACACTATTATACTCTCAAAAGATGGATAGAAACACAATTCACACTTTACACTGCTGCCACTGGACAAGATAATGGCTGCCTCTTGAAGAAAATATATTGTAAGTTCCCACCCCCTGACATAGGTTTCATCCTATTAGAACTCTTCGGTAGGGGCTGGAAAACACGCAATGCAACTTCCTATAAGAGGATGGAAAAAAATTGACCTATCATTCATTACCAACACTCCCCCCTGATGAGTTCTGTTGATTTACCAACACTCCCCCCTGATGAGTTCTGTTGATTTACCAACACTCCCCCCTGATGAGTTCTGTTGATTTACCAGGTCAAACAGTAATGTTGTATTTTCAAGTGACTCCAGTTCCATTCACACTCACTGCACTGTAATGTTGTATTTTCAAGTGACTCCAGTTCCATTCACACTCACTGCACTAACCAAGAACCAATAATAACCAATATAGTGACAGTCCATCAAGTTGACTGCAACAAAACATGTAACTTGTATTTTCTAATGTTACCTCAAATAGCCATTCATATTGTGATACAGGAATACTCAAGCTTCTCTTAAGAACATAGTTTAGTAAATTAATTATAAAACAATATATTTCTATACATTTATAAATTAAAAAGTTATTTTAACAGGGTGTCTACCATCCGGGAAAATACGGGGATCAGCCGGGAATTTGAAATGGTGGGTAAAAAAATGGGAATAAGTCGGGAATTTTGTAAATAACAACAAAAAAAGTGGGAAAATGTTTTTTAACTCAAAATATGAAGTATAATCATCATAAAACTATCCAAGCGGAGTGAAATTTATCCACATCAGAATAAAAATGCCCGAGAGTGCTGATTTATTTTAAATACCTATTTGGTGCCAGTTATGAATCGTGACAAGCCTGCATCTTGCAGCTAGGTCAGTCTCGGTGGTGGCGGAGGCACCAGGAAGGGAGAAAGAGCGGACATTCTTGCTTGTCGGCCCAACAAAATCAGCTGTTACTTAACACACGGCTTGACTTCTTTTAAAGAACACACGAATCGTGCCGGATCCCCGACCACTGTCACAGTCAGGAAAACAATTTGCTCTTAACAAAACTTGACAAACTATTATTGCATGGCGGCGTTTCTAGTTACTAAGTCAACGGCCGTAAGTCGCACCTTATAAAACTCATTACTACTCATAATTTTTTTTAAATAAAAAATGGGGGGGTTGAGGAAGGGTGTGACATACATTTGAGTCTAGAATTTAAGGAGATGATCAGGGGAAATTGGGGGAAAAGTTGGAAATTTCATTAGTCAAGTTGAGTAGACGCCATGTTGTAATCACAGCCGTGCTCAGAACTGATTACAGAACATAACTAACTGTGTGTTAACAACAGCCTGCTCTCAGGGGTGTACAAACAATGTGGCCACACAGGGCCCGGGAACTTGAACGAGTGAGGCGAGTTCTCCGTGTAGGTGACGCGAAAAAAGTCCACTCTTTTTGCAGTTTTTATAGTAAAACTTTTTTTGGTCAAAATAAATCCAATATTTCTCCAGTAGGAACATAATCTAGTTTAGTTTTCTTCGCACAATGACATCAACAATTGTTGAATATCTGTGAAGGAGGGTGGTGGAATTTAATGACAACTTTTCCTCTTCATTTAAAAGTTGCTCATCTAATGCCGCTATTCTCGTAACAGATATTCAGCAACTGTTGAGGTCAACACACGAACAAAATTATATTCATACTGAAGCAACACTTGATTCACTTTGACCAAAAAAAGTGTTGATATAAAGACTGCAAAAAGAGTGGTATTTTCGATAGTTTTCCTTACATTCCCACCCTAACTCCACTGAGTTGCGTCTCTCTGGGGTGGGTGTCACGATAACTTTTGAACGCATGAACCGATTTATTCAAACTTGGCTCAGTTCTTAGGGAAGAAAATGGAACAAAGAGTTGGAGAGCCATAGACCCTTATATTTATAAAAAAAATTAATCATCACATGTATCACCTTTTAGGGCACTCACCTGGTAGCCTACCTTATATGGCCGAAATTTGGTGTATGGGAGCAAACTACTGTAGTAATATTGAACATAAATTAAGTCTCTGGCTATTTTTGGGGGGTGCCTCACAAAGTTCGCCCAGGGCCTCTAGTCTACAGTAGATCTCCCAAGTTTATTCAAACCCAACCAGAGAAACAAATATTTAAATAATACAGTAAACCTTCAATTTCACGAACCAATTGGGGGGGAAGCCTGTCCGTAAAATCGGGGTGAAAATGTTAATGAGTTGAAAAATACAAGTTAAATTTTTTTTTCGTTAATAATGCATTTTAATTACAATGAGGTAAGTAAAAGTAAGTTAATAATATACAGTACACATTAAAAATAGCAGTGCGGTCTGTCTTTGCATTTGATTTTTCTTCGAAGTTAAAAAATCGTGCACTTTATCAAATTTGTGATCATTTTCTTCTTTAACTGCATGAAACAAACTTATCCATTTTTAGTTGTTGTATTTGTAATGCTGTTTTCAAACCACAACTTCCGTTAGCCGTCTTTCATGTTGGTAATAAGGCCGCATTTCCATGTCTTTAGTCACATTCTGGTAGTTTACGAACTTATTTAGTGCTTCTATGACTTCAGAAAGCTAATTAGTCTCTCTTTAACAATTTTCATCTTCGTCCTCACCATCTTCATCTTCAGGTCTTGTAGCAGCTCCTACATCTTCTGCAATCTCGGCCATTACGTGGTGTCCAGGATCCCCCGTGTCTACTCTCAGCCACTCTTGAATTTGTTCTGCAGTTGGACCCATTTCCCCTCCCCCGTCAACAAATACTCTTCAAAATCTTGTTGTTCCAATCCTTCCAAATCCATTTCACCATCTTTGTCCAAGAGAATATTCTTCCATGCGTCAGAGAGAGTCGTGTTTCGATCGAATGGTATAATTCCTTGTGTTATCTAGTGTCCTCTTCCCCCTAGTATCGTCCAGCACGTCAGCAGGCTGTTCAAACACCTCCATGACTTCTTTCTAAGAACTTTCTCCTGTACAAACGCTTAGAGGCCACTATAACTCTTTGATCCATAGGCTGGATAAGCAAGGTAGTGTTAGAGAGTAAAGCTTAGAGCTGCAAAGTATCTCACAGCTTGGATGTGATGTAGCATTATCTAAAAAAGTAATAAAGCCTTGACTTCTTCCTGTGGGATCATAAACACTTATGTTTGGTATTGGCTGAATGCAGGTACAAATTGGAGGCTAAACCAATCGTTAAATATTTCTTGAGTAAACCAGGCCTTTGTAGAACTGTGGTACATCACAGGCAGGTCATCCATAATATCCTTCAGAACTCGTGGTCGTTTGGATTTGCCAACTACAACAGTTTTAAACTGGTGACTACCGTCGGCATTGGCACAAACAAGAGCAGAAAACCTCTCTTTGCGTAAGTTTTTTTCCTGGAACTGAGGTTTCATGTCTAAAAGCCTGTGTATTTTCAGACAAAGACCTC
>CABFWB010002981.1:36899-91368 GCA_902151455.1 Timema bartmani | reverse complement strand
TGAGTCAGGGCTTTCGCTTTTATATAATATAGAGCTTACCTTCTTTTTTTTTTTAGCACCGCGTCTTAGTACTCGTTCGGGTGTGTTTGGGATGAATAAGGTTACATTTAGATAAAGTGTACCCGCATTTATATGGAGGGAGAGGGGAAAATCATTCAGGGAAAAACTACCTTCAGTACAACTGACCACCCGCCTCGGTGACGTAGTTAGCTAACGTGCTAGTCGTGTTGAGCTGACTGCCGAGGACGGGGAGATCGAGGTTCGAATCTCGGTCGGGTGAACTGGGGTGGTTTTCCTAAATGGTTTTCCACTCTCCCTCCACGCAAATGTGAGTTCACTTCCTCTAAATTTAACCTCCCCAATTCCTAACCCATTAGAGTAATTAGTACTTAAGCGTATAACCCAAACGGGTAATAATAATAATAATAATAATAATAATAATAATAAATACAACCAACCGGGATTCGAACCCCGAACTCCCCATCATCTGCAGTCCGGTCTATTGCAAGAGTTACATCTTAGAACATTTGACCACCTAAGCGGGTTTATCACTCTTCCTTTACATAAATGTGGGTATACTTGATATACCCTAAACATTCCCAATTAATTATCTAAATTAGTTCATCAGCGTATAGCCCGAACAGGTAGTAAGATACGATGACAACAACTTTCAGCCGTGGCGGTTGCAACCATTGAAAACATTGTAGTGGGGTCTTGTGGTTCCTATGGACCTAACCTAACATAGCCTAACCGCCTGTATATATAGGGGATGGGACAGGACACAAAACCCACGCCGACATAGCCACAAGAAAGGACATAAACACTTCAACACAGCCGGTATTCGATCCTCAAGCTTCTCGTCACCAGAAGACCAGACTGACCTTTTATAGTCTAGTTTTCACAAAAAGAACCTTTTAGAAAACACAAACATAATTTTTTTTTCTGTTAACATTGATAACATTTTACTATATTATTAGTATTAATTTCTTAGGTAATTAGGTGTTGATAATATTTATCATAAGTGACAGTTACAGATCACATGACTTGACGTATGAACACTTGAAAATAGACCTAGTAACCTGTCTAGCTATCATATTAAGTTCTTCCTATGAAAAGTGGACTATAAGGTTTTGCCTGTGACTCTCTGTTTATCCGATGATTGAGTTGGTTGTTGATTCCTCGGTGGAAACGTTCTAAGAACTGTCGGTCGAACTCTAGGGTCAGGCACACTAACCGTGTGAACCTTCTGGTCGGTGAACTAGTTAACAAATCATTGGTCCCTTCCCCTCCTCCAGCTGGAGATAAGGAACTATATCACTAGTGTTACCACAGAAGGAGGCCATTCAAACACTCGCTTGCACAGGTGGGCGCGCAGACAAAGCCGTCAGCTTCATCTGATGTGATAGTGACCAGGAGGACGGGGTCAGAATCCCGTCCCTCTCTCTCTCTCTCTCTCTCTATCTCCCCCCCTACGTGAGTGAGGATACATTTCTTTAAAATTCTCCCTTCCTCATCCCTACCCCATTAGTGTGGATAGCCCGGACAGGACAGGCGCAAGGCGTGGTGCAGAATAACTTAAGTATATTTATTTTTAATTTATGTATAATGTTCTCACGTTCACCCTGATTTTTGCAGGAAGTCCATTCTGGAAGACCCTTTTATCTCACTGTAAACGTCCTAAGAATTATGGCTGAGATTCAACTACTCAACTTATATTGATACCGGATTTTATGATGCGGATGTTAGGGATGTGGACCCGTGTATTCCCCACGGTTGGGCACCAATTATATCGATACAGTTTTTTTTCTTGATGATGACGTTGATGAAGACGACGCGCGCATGCTTTACTACGCACTTGTTATCGTACGGCTATGACGATCTGATTTTATGTGTATTTCTTACTGTAGCTTATTGGTGATTTGTTGAAATTAGTAGAGGATTAACATTGTACACGATTTTCGTTATTAATTTCACTTTTAGTTTTATAAGTTTAACACTAAACGATACAGTTTTTATTCGTTTTTTGAACTGACGCAGAGAGCCTGAGCTAGTTTTTTTTACAGACTAAGATTTTCTCTGGAGATTACAATTTTTCTGTTTATTACTATATTTCCGTTTATATTCATACACACAAGCTGTTTATATATGACCTACCCCTTGCTTCTTGGACCCCTTATTGTCAGTGTTAAAATCAACCAATAGGAGGACTCCTGGCAACTTAATATTATGAAGCCTAGCTTCCTATTGGGTAAAAGGCAGCCAGCTCATCACCTGATTTTCAAATAGAGCGAAGGGAATTTTTTTCTAAAAGAAATAAAGTTTTAAGACTTATTATATTGAAATTACTTCTGAAAATGCCTGATCATCCATGGATAAAGTATTAGAAGGAAAATTTACACACAGTTCTTTAAAGAAAAATAAACTTCATCCATGACTTTTTAAATAAATGAAAGGGGTCCAAAACCGTACAATTATAAACTCGTTACGTAATGTAAATATTGTCAAAGTGGACCATCCCGTGTCAGCAATATAACAATCTTTGCTAAAACAATAACAGTGATTTCTCATAACCGACCCAATCTGTTTGTTACTCAATGCCTTGACACACAGATTTAAAAAAAATTAGGTTATTTTACATCAAAAACACGTACAGCTAGAGTCGCGAATATCCGGCCCGGTTCTCGTGGTGTTAACAAGTGCGTTTTAAAATAAACAAACCGATACATATCCACTAGTAGTTAGCTTGTTTGGCTGGAAACAGAATATATGTCAAGGGGGGTGTCCGCGAGGATTAACTACATGAGAGAAACCCATACTATTGTTGTGCCGATTTCCTCGTCAACCCCTAATTTCCCCCCTCTGGGTCCATCCTGACTAGAAGCGGCTCAGGGGAGGGTGGAGGCGACACCATCACTACTATACAGTAGGATTCTGTTAAGAAAATAATTGGTCTTTCCTATCAAAGTCACGGTATAGAAACTCGACACGGTGCTGTGAAGCGGATCCCATGACACACAAACGTGCGCGTGATAACACGTGTTCTGCCTGTAATAACACGTGTTGCGACCGTAATAACACCGTGAGAATCACGAGCGATCTGTACGGATTCGCTTGGTCCCCACGATCTCATGCTCGTCCCTAATTAAATGATGCTCTGTGGTATTTAAAAAAAATGTATTCATGCGTCTGATCCCTTGTAGAGGCTTATAGGGGACATGATTATGGGAGGGAACAGCAGCCAAAAGCGTAGGTCATTCTTGGTTTGTCTGGTTTCACAGATGGCCAAAATTTTAGGCTTTGAATCTAGGCAAGATGTAATGAAAATACATTTTCTCCCCCCCCCCCTCCCCACCTAAATGGTTTATTCACTCTTCCTTTAAGCAAATGTAAGTACATCCATCTAAATGCTACCTTCCTCCTCCCTGGCCAATTACTGCAAATATTCGGATAACCAGGAGGAATAATAAATCAAGGAGCACAAACATTTTCAAATTTTCAGGATTTTTTTTGGTAACTTTTTGTGACCAGACCACTGATAATAGCGATTATTTAAAAAAAAATTGTTTCACTTATTGAAATTAAGATGGACTAATTAAGAAAACCTCTTTTGTAACATTAAAAAAATCCATCATAAATAATAACTATGGGTCATTTCATAAATTATGTATTCTTAAACCATATTTTATGGCTGGAATAAACATAAGACCTACAATCAAACAATTTTTTGTATTTAAATATTTATTTTGATTTTAACTATCATAAAGTTGGGAAAAAAAAGATAGTTCAAAGTATCGAGGGTAAATGAGTGATTTTATTTCCTTTCTACAAAATAATCCAAAGCAGCTCCTCAAAATTTCGTCTCCCTCCTTCTGTTTTGTTAGATTTGGGATTTTATTGCGTTTATTTATATTCATCACAAGAGAGTTCAGTGAATTTTCTAAATAAGAAAACGCCCCCAAAAAGCACGCCTTACTTCTCACTATCTGGCTATCCGTACATTTACAATAGAGGGTATCAAAGAGGAAGGTAAGATTTCAGAAAACGTGTAAGTGCATTTGCGCGGAGGTAGAGTGAGAAACTACCTTTCCAGGATTACCGGCACATTACACAATACTCGAGTGAAGCCTTATTGTGGATTTCCACGTTCGCCGAAAACCAAGAGCAGAACAGAAATGTGCTCTAAGCCAATTACAAGAAATTGCACCAATTGTAGTTCGTTCTGTAATAGCAGAAACAATCTCAGCTTTGTCCGCACTTCTCCATAAAATCACCAATCAAACATCAAAACTAACCGGCCAGTGCGCATGTGCCTACAAAGCGCGATACAAACAGACAGTTGCGTCTACTGTTGGTAAATGATTTGAAATAACTCTTTAAATGAAAAGAATGTGTGTTGTTCTGTATTGATATGTTTCCCAACACAGCACAACAGTTAGAAAACATTCATCGTGACAATAATCTAAAATATTTGTTTGTCCACTAGAAAATAAAACATGTCGGTAATTAACTGTCTCAAGTTTGCTTTGTAAAAAACATTGTGGGTCAACATACGTTTACTGCTATCGTGTGAGTTGTTACACTTGAGCAGATTCTTATAGGAATTTTTGGTTGGCCACATGGATTAAGCCGTTACTCTCGCAGTAGACTAGACTGCCGATGACGGGGAGATAGAGGTTTATATCTCGGTCGGGTATACTGAGGGTGGGTTTTTCCAAAATGGTTTTCCCACTCTCCCTACTCACAAATGCCGGTACACTTAATATATATGACCTTCCTAATCTCTAAAACTATTAGCATAGTTAGTATATAAGCGTATAAACCGAACGAGTAGTAAGACGAGGTAATAATAAAAAAAGCTTTAGGTCACTTGACCGTGTATGTAGGTAAGGTGCTATAGTCTGAAAGTAAGTGGGTGTTACAGTCCGGTGGAAGGTTGTATAACACACTATAACACTTCCAAGTGGATTAGATTAACAAAATGTCTACCTCCTCGCTTCCAACCAGTCGTTGCCAGCGGAGGTTACGTAAACCCAGCACGGGAGAGCTGAGCGAGCGGGCAAGCGAGTAACCTTTCAGCGCCGGCCACGAAACACAATATGTGTAATAGATGTGTTGGTAATGTCCGTGTATGTGTAAAGCCGTGTTCTCAAAGCCGTGTTCTCTTTACCACGTGATTGATGTGGAGTGGACAATTAGGAGGCTGACTGTCGCGTGAGCTCGCGAGCTGAAAACAATTATCACCGTCGTCGAAACGAAAACATTAATTATCGTACAAAAACTATTTCATGACTACCTTTTGTTTTCGGAGATTGTTTTTTTTTTCAGATAAGTAGAAAGAAAAAAATTGTGGGATTAAATTGTAGTTAGAGCTGAATCGTCTCTTTTTATTTAAATGAGATGAAAATAATAAAAGAAGCAAATGCGAAAGGGAAATCAAATTCGGAAGCTGCAGAAGGATCTTTAAATGCCCCCTTACACGCTCAATATTATTGCACAGTATTACGTATTGCACAATAATATTGACCGTGTAGAGGTAATATTGAAGGTTTACGTAATATATTGTGGAATTTAAAAGTTTTTAATATTTATTGAAGCTTTGTCAATATTATTGCACCGTGTAAGGCGGTTATTGCGCAATAGAGACCAGTCTGTTTACGATCGTCCTCTATTGGTTCTGTTTTCTCTAACCTAAAATTCAGGCAATGTCTCTTTCGGAGAAAAAAGGAACAAATAAAATAAGAGGAAAGAAGATTTATATTGAAATGCATAAAGTTAACAGAAATTATTTTATTTGTGTAGTGTAGGCTTATAAATAAAGACTGGCAGAGATATGAGTATGTATTGTGATCATTTCATTTGTCAGACTTGTAAGTCACTGCCGGCTCTGTGTAAAGTAAAATCAGAGGAACATATGAACCGCGATAAGAAAAATGAAGCTTATTCGCGACATACTTCCCGAACAAGTTACCGATGCAGACTGAACAACTGCACAATAATATTGACCGTCTAAGGTCGAATCATTTTCACGCAATATATTGACAAAATAATATTGAGCGTGTAAGGGAGCCTTAACGAAGGGTGATTTTGAAGCTATTTTGCGGAACAGGTTGCATTCTAACTTGACGCATCTAAGACGTAAATTCACGAAATAGGAAAACGAGTGAAGAAAATTATCAGTTTACCCTGTGAAAGCCTCTTGTTTACCTGCCGACAACACTTCCTTTGACGAGTATAAACACTCACTCTACTAATTGCGCTTGGAAAGAATTGAATTTCAAATTCAAAATTATCTTTTTTTGGTCTCCTGTTCTCGATAGACATATGTATCCCCGAATATCTACATCCTGGCGGGATGATTTCTACTGGCCGTTTTCGTGAATAAACCAAATAGCCTAATTTGATTAGGATTTAAAAAGAAAATGGCTTACAAAACTACTTTGAGGTAAAAAATATAGTTTAGTGACAATGTAAGACTAATTTTTTATAATTTATTTTTTAAGAATTAATGTTTTTTTTGGGTACCAATGTTATATCTTCAAAACTCGCCGAATAAAACGTAGACACATAAGCATGGGAAATCTCATTTCAACTTGTGGTGACGTCACAAATAGGCAACGTCCTTAAAGAAAAAAGTATTTGTGCATTCAAGATTGGCAATATTTTATTGTTATTATTAATAAAACTTTATCGGTATTGATATATAAAAAGTGATAGTCATAGATCACATAGCCTGACGTATGAATATATGAAAATAGTTTAAGTAACTTTCAAGCTCAGCCAACTCACGTGTATCTGAGATTCCAAAAGTAATCTTTATTCTTTCCATCACTTTCTCAAAAATTGTATTTATTCATATGAATATTTATCCCTAATTTTAGAAAGTAGGCGTGAAAGTGCTAACTCCGTGGATAACGTATATTAACAGGATGACAAGACACATTCTACAAAGAGCGCATTATATCTGCGAGTATAGATATGGCTAAATGTTAGGAGGTGACAACATACTTATTACTCTTAGACTGCGCACTACATCCACAGACAATAGAATCAGCCATATAATACACGGGTTGTTTCAACTGACGTCAAAGTTCCCGAGAGCTATTGGTAGAGTCAGGCGCGGCCACGCATGCTCTGTCTAGTAGAATAAGTCTGCGCAGGTGCAGTGGCTCAACTGACGTCACAGTCACAGATAACTTATCGACCATATCCAAAGTTAGCTTGTGTTGTAATCTAGTAGTACAAAAGCGGAAGAAACAAATCATTCCTATCTCCTTTCTACACCGCGAAAATACTCAGGACGAACATATTTAAAAAAATTATTTTGTTCTTTACAATACCAGATAAAGTAGTCCTTGGAACAATTTCAATTTAACATTGATCCTGGCTTATCTTATATCCTCTCTTACAAAAAAAAAAATTCTAAAAGACCCAACATTCTTGTATTTACTTCAATGTACTATCACCATCCACCATTAAATAAAATATTAAATTATATTTGTACGATATAAACCTAAAGCTCTGCGCAAAGAGATAAAATATTTTGATTGTTAACTTTATTAAAACCCACTTCATTGGCTGAATGGTCCGACCTGCTGATGACGGAGAGATCGGGGTTTGAATTCCAATCGGGTCTACTGAGTTTTTTTTCTTAGATGATTTCCCACTCTCCTTCCAGGCAAATGGGGGTAGATAACCTATTAAATGCTTCCTTCCTCATCCCTATTCCATCAGAGTTACTATTATACATGTGTATAGCCTGAACCGGTAGTAAGAGGCTATGATTAAAAAACTTTATAAATTACTTTGTAACATTGATATTAAAATTGTAAACTTAATCTGTAAAATAATGAGCTGTATTCAATCATAAATCTAATTTTGTTTTAAATGTTGGCTTAATGGGCTATAGGATATAAAATATTAATCATCAATTATCGGGGACTTTAAATAATTTATAAGCGGTGAGTGCGCAAATCCCTGTCCGGATGTAATTTGTTATATATTTACACAAATGCTCCATCAGAATGTCACCTGAAAAGAAGTGTTTGTTCAAATGGTGTACCAGTGTTCATCTTGTTTGTTTGTTTGTTTGTTTGTTCTTGTAGGTGGCACCTAAATGGGTGTGGCGCCTTAGTGTGATCCTTCTGGTGGTGTTCCTACTACCCGAGACGTCATCAACAACACAGAGTGAGTACCATTCACACACACACTAAGGCCCGGGGGGCATTGCCCATGGGCCTCCACAAATCATGCCCCCCCTCCCCCCACAAGCTGTTGAAAAAAAAACATCACTTTTGGCTCTATAGATTTTCGTCATATTAAAATCTTTAACAAATAATTATAGTTTAATATACCAATTTTATTTATTTATTGATGATGAAATATTACTTACGTGTGGCAAACAGATAATTCAAACTTTGATTTTCTAACAACACTCCTAGTTTATAATACGGTGCACCGTGGTGTATGTTTAACCTACTAAGCATATCATTATATAGCCATGATTTCAGGGTTAACTGGTTTGTTAATTTATTTTTAAATCAACTTCCGGCCCATTTCGGAAAGATAATTTATAGTTGTTTTTTCTGAGTTTTGATATTATTTTCTATCCTTATCAAGATAAACTAAAAACAAACGAAAAATGTTTTTTTTAAAAGGAATCTTGAATGTATTGTGATGACAATACTTACTTCTCTAAATCATATATTTAATGTTGAGCTTTTAACATTTAATTTTGTAAAGAAAAAGTTAATTTCGTAACGTTGAAATGAAAAATATTTGTTTAATATTAGGGAACTCCACTTATTTATCGCCCCGGGGCCTTCACAGCTCTAAATCCGGCTCTGCACACACTGTTTGACATCAAGTCGAGGAACTCAGATATTTAGGTATTAATAAACGCAGGAAGCTACATCTATTTCAATTTAGTCGAATCGATGGTCGAATGGTCTGTAACAGGCCTGTTCAACTGGCAGTATATTTTGCGGACCATGACGAATTAAGAAGGTAAAAATATATATACACTCACTTTGCTCCACCCCCAAACCCCCGGTGAGTTTTCTTTGCAAGTGGATGTAAACTAATGTAATTCCAGCGTTGTTTTGAAATTTAAAAATTTTTGTGGAAAATGTGCAAAATTTACTTAAAATCAAAAAATCTAGTTCTATCTAAGGTATAACCGATGGAGATACGACAAAAAGTAATAGGACCAAACTTGTGGATCTCACCAAATCCGTAGCTGCTGGTGCAATCCGTTTTTTTATAGGTCTTACCGTTTAGCCACAAGAGACCTCCAAAGAAAGGTCCGCACCGACTTTATAGTTGCTCCGTCATTTGGAATTCTTTTCGGGGTTAAACATTTTTTTTTTTTTTACTTTTTGGAATTTTCCCGTCGGTTACAGGCTAGAAGTTTACCAAATTTCAAGTTTCTATCTCATCTGGAAGTGGGTAAACATTAATGTCAGTGAGTGAGTGAGTCAGCCATGTGGCTTTATAGTAGTATAATACAACTTAATCCAGGAGTTCCTTAAACGTGATCAGACTTAAATTGTGTAAAATTTATTATTAGTATTATTTGCTGTGTTATTCAGTACTGTATATTTTTTCCATCCATTACTGTTTCCAGCCTGTGGCCTCAGTCAGTTTTTTTATTCAAGCCATATATCTATTACTACCGGCTTGCTATGCCGGTCGTAACTTCATATGCCCTAGAATCTAACTTAATACTAGAACAGGCACAAAATCCAGTCCCCAGCCGTTAATTTATCAATGTGAAAGGGTAAATCCATATTTTAATCAATGATACATTTTCGGCCAGGCCGGGAATCGAACTTGGTACCCTTAGCTTAGTAGGAAGACACGCTACCAACTGAGCTACGGTTTCGGATTGTACAGTACAGTATATCAATTATGATAATACTTTTCATATGATATATTATTTATTAGTCTATAGACCTATGATGTGACATCAGTTTCTTTAATTTATCAGAAAATTGAAAATACCGTACAATGCGGCCCATACAATCTAGGAATATAAAATGAGGTCCTCAACTAACTTCAAGTTGGACAACCCTGGTTTATAACTGAGGTGTACTATGGGTTTGAATCCCGGTCGGATCTACTGAGGGTAGTTTTCCCTAGATTGTTTTCAACTCTCCACCCACGCAAATACGGGTAAAATTCTTCTAAATCTACCCCTCTTCACCCAACCACATTAACGTGGTTAGTATATTTGCGAATAACCCGAATGGGTAGTAATAAGGGGCGCTAAAAAATCCTTACGAAGAACCTTTTGGTTTTCCCTAAATTAACATTTTTCATGGCAAACATTAATAATTGAAAGCCACTCAACACCCCTTTGTAGAAATAATTTTTATTTAATTCGTAAAACTATACAGTTAACCAAAGTAGATTTTTTAGCACTGCCTCTTACTATCCGTTCGGGTTAGTTACAATAATGTGTTAGGGATTTGTAAGGTTGAATTTAGAGGACGTGTACCCACATTTGCGTGGAGGGCGAGGGAAAACCCATCTAGGAAACATTTACTTCCATACACCCGACCGGGATCGAACCCAGATCTCCCCGTCTTCGGCAGTCTAATCTATTGCGAGAGTAGCGTCTTCGATCATGCAGCCACCGAATTGGGTCAAAAGGGTTAATAAAACTAGTAAGTTTTTGTTTCATGGTTGTGGCAACAAGAGATATTATAGTACATGAAATAATACTTCTAATATATTCACACTTTTCTCTTCTTACGACTGGCCACTATTTTGTAAACACAAGTGTACGAATATGAAGTCATCAATCACCTTAATTTTATCTGGTTCGCCATCTTTATTTATGGAGTGAATGCAACATTTTAGAATCTCTCGTCAGTAAATATTATTTTTATGTTAACTATGGACACCGTTACTATATATTATAATACAACCATTATTCCAATAATTTTAATTTCTCAAAAATGTAAAAACGCTTAAAAGAAAAAACCCAAAATAATTAAATACATATTGTCTATTGTGAAAGTTTTGACTGTCAAAAGGGACAGCTTATCAACATGCAGATCAGTTTGGCGTATTAATACATGAAAGAAGATATGTTCACTTTTCCAAACTATGAGATAGGGCTATTCGTAAGTAAATCAAGGTTTAGGAATAAAATCTAGTATCAGCACGTGTGCGCTGTTTGAATCGTTTGGCTTAGGCGCGTGCGCACTGATTGAATCCGTTGGTTTAGGCGCGTGCGCACTGATTGAATATGTTGGTTTAGGCGCGTGCGCACTGATTGAATCCATTGGTTTAGGCGCGTGCGCACTGATTGAATCCGTTGGCTTAGGCGCGTGCGCACTGATTGAATCGTTTGGTTTAGGCGCGTGCGCACTGATTGAATATGTTGGTTTAAGTGCGTGCTCGCCTAAGCCAACTGATTCAATCAGCGCGCACGCGCCTAAACCAACCGACTTAATAAATGCAGCCTCTTGAGCTTTTGTCCATTTCATGGAGTGTTCAAAAAGGAAATACTACCTTTCATTTTTTCCTCGAACATAAGAACGACATGAACCAGCAAATAATGGACAATCGAATATTCGCACATTGTGTTCCCGAAATTGTTAAACGAACCGTTCTCAAATGGACCACATCATAATAACGGACACGTATTCTCGTCACGCCCGTCAAAAGAGACGCATTATGAACGCTTTCACGAGACATTTTAGAAAGAGTTTCAGCCTCTTGCTTTCCGACAGTACCTTTCAGTTACAGCCTTGATCCGCTTATGCCGGGAACCTTTTAAAAGGCTGATATTGGGTTTATATTCGTGTTTAGTTCATAGCTAATAACAAATAGTGCGTAGTATACAGTGTACTTAATTATAGACATTCATCCGTTCACAATGAAACGTATTAAGTAAAGTCTAACTTAACTATATTGTCTTTTTTATTAATAGAAATGGATCTAACCACTTTATTCTAATATATATATATATTTATATATGTATGTATATATACATATATATATACTATACAGGACTACAACATTCAGAACCACTAGGCTACTCTATAATATTGTTTTGTGTGATTTTTTTTTCATTTCTTTAAGTAGAACGTTCAAACCAAGCCTAAGGTTGTTTTCCACATCTTACTTTACATTATAGAGCTCCATATTTCTATTCATATAATGCTGGGTACATTTCATCTAAGCTAATCTCTTAAGCCTTACTCAGTTAACAATTGTGAAGCCCACCTCGGTGGCGCAGTTAGCTAACGCGCTTGTCGTGTTGAGCTCGACTGCTGAGGACGAGAAGATCGAGGTTCGAATCTCGGTCGGGTGAACTGAGGGTGGTTTTTCCCCAAATGGTTTTCCACTCTCCCTCCACGCAATTGCGGATTCACTTCTTTTAACTCAAAATTCCCAAGTCCTAATCCATTAGCTTAGTTAGTACTTAAGCGTATAACCCGAACGGGTAGTAAGATGCGGTGCTAAAATAAACATTTGGGAATATGATTTCACTGAAATTTAAAAAAATACACCCATATCAGTCGTTTATATTTTCATACACAACATGTTGGCCAACACGATACCATTAAGTTGTGTTAAAATATAAACGCATTCACAGCTTGTTGGAGATGTTGACCAACATGTTGGAGTTGGGAGGATGGGGTCAATGGCAGCATGTTGGCTGACTTGGGAGATTCTGTGTTAGTGCTATTGGGTGTAGCCTTCCGACCCACGTGTTTTGTTTTCAGAATTAGTCCAACTTTTTTGTTTACATGGTTTTGTAATCATGGAGTGGAACGGATATAGCGCCACTAATTGAGTTCTATCAAAAGTATTTTGTTGTTTGAAACGTTGCCTTGGATGATCACAAGAATACAAATAATCAAGGTGATGCACTTTCTGCAATAGCTGAGGTTTTTGAGCCCCCTCACCGTTTTTTAAATTTTGGAATTTTCTACAAGAATACATATCCTGCAAACACAATAAATGAAGAAACAGCAAGTAATACGTCGTTCTACACGGCCATAAATGTGTAGACTAATTGAAAACTAGATGAGGGCCCAACAAGTTGGCATAAATAAACGCGGTTTACTTTTCCCCATATTTTGGCTTCCAAATTGTTATATTAAAAAAACAAGGCTTGAGATGAACGTCCTATTAAACATTATGTGACCACTGTGGGCATCGAAACACATACCTGTTTACCGAAACCTTGACCAGACCTTAGTTAGATCAGGGCCTACAACGCTATTTTCCAACCAAACAATTGACATTTACTTACAAGTTAATTTGGCACGAAGGATTTTTTGCAATGATATTCCCTCATGAATGTAACCTTTATGCGAAATGATAACAACTCACTAAATGGGATAAATTAGCTATAATTAATTTAATGAGAAATTTGATCCCATAATTTACTATAAACGAGGAAACATAAACCAATTAATAAGATAACCCACACTGGCTGTTGGCAACTGGACAAATGCGTCAGTCACGTATAGTCTGGTTTTCAGGTGGTGGGAATGTCTGGGTTCAAATTTCGGTCCAGATGATTGAAGTTCTCCCACTCCCCCAAGGGTTTCCCACCCTCAACTCCAATTTTTAATGCAAATGTGGGTACATTTTCTTTAAATTATTTCTTCCTTATTCCTCCTTATTATTGCCCCGTTAATGTAAATATTAAGATATCCAGGACGAGTATTAAGACAAACACAAAAAAAAAGGCTTATTTTTTTGGGGATCATGTCTTATCACCCAACCGGTACATCCACATTTAATATCCCTAACGGGGTAAGGATAAGGACTAGAATTTTAAGGAAGTGTACCCACATATTGTGTGGAAGGAGAGTGGAAAACCTTTGAATAAAAACCACATTCCACATACCTAGATGATACTCAAACCCCGACCTCCCAGTCACCTTAAAAAACAACCTAAATGAGGCTGACGTTTAGTCCACGTGCTCATCTGTACGGGCAATAAACAAAACAAGGACTTTTTTTACCCACACATACGCTGGTTAAATTTAGTCTGGCTTACCGATGACCGGAAACTTGTGGTTCGAATTCCGGTTGAGTGTACTGAGGGTTGTTTGTCCTAAATGGCTTATTATTCTCTCTCCACAAAAACGTGGGTACATTTCCTTTAAATTCTGCCTTCATTATTCCTTACCCCGTTAGTGAAATTAACTTTATATGAAGTGATGGAACCCTCAAATCCTTAAGGCTATTCGAGATTGGAGAAAATATTAGATTCAAGATTAAAAATAAAATAAAAAAATGTGTAATTTAAGGAAACTAAGACAACTTAAAAGAACAAACTAATTTCAAGAGGATGTTCCTGCAATGGCCAAGCTATGATGGTACTTATTTGGAGAATGTATCGAGGACTAAATCAAGACGCACTAAAGTCTTCAGGGAGGAATGGTCGGTCTTCTTTAAGAGCACTAGATTCTACAGCTGTGAGGGGCACTTGTGTCCCTGGTAGGTTTGAAGAGTAGTAACACTCACCTGTTGTTGTGGGAACGTTTATTGACAGTGAGAGTTTGAAATCATCTTTTTAACTCGGCTACTTCTACATGAACACACCTTAGAACCAAAAGATAAACAAGTTGTGGCTGACTGCTAAATTATTCATTTCCCCACCAACTCCTACCGAACATTTTGGAAAAAAAATCAATACTTTTATCTGGCGTGGTCTTGGTTGGCTTTAAGTGTTTGAACAGAAGAGGACTCAACTTCCCCGTCCTCTTTTGAACAGCTTTAGCATGTGACATGACAGTCCGTTTATCTTGAGCACGGCCGGGTACTCAAACGGGGTGTACATATTTAATTTTTCTCCACTTTCCACTATCTAGCATAGTTCCCAGTTTTTCAGACAAAAATAAATAAATGATAAGAATAATCTTCCTGAATTTTACTTTTTCTTGACCCCCTCGGAGAGAGAAGTAGTGTGATAGTAAAAAAAAAACACAAAAAAAACGCTATTAAAAAAAAAAAGTCAACTTTTCATGACCCCCTGAAACAGAAAAAGTGATTTTCACGATTCTGTCTGTTTGTCTGTCTGTATCTCAGCCTAGAGTCGAAAACACTTTATGGATCGAGCAGAAACTTTATATTTAGAGTTTTCCCAAGGTTTCCCGGAGGGGTTCTTGAAATTATATATCTAGCCCTAAAATTAATTGAAGGGCTAAATAAGATAAAATCAATCTTTTCAAAATTCGTATAACGATTCTGATTATATTTTGTATTCAAGTATTGACTAACATTACAAATAAAAAGGAGACTATCAGTTTCCCATGAAAATGACTTAAGACCCTTGGCCCTGTCGAGTGCAAGTCTAAAACCTATTTTGTGGGATAGTGGGCGGGAGGGAGAAATGCGTGGCGTGGCTTCACAACCAACCAAAGTGTCCTTCCGCGCCAACAAGAACAGATGGATCATGGAAAACGTAGATGGTGCTAGCTACCGGACAAGTCTTGTGGAAAAACATGCGTTTGGAAATATCAATTTTCTCGAGAACGAGTGAAATTTTTATGTTATTATTTTCAACACCTCTTCTATGATAATGTATCAATGTTTATTAATTGTTGCATTTTCTTATTTTTTATTATGAAGCCGGCAGTTTTCTATTGAAAAATATCAATATTATCGATATTTGATCATTGTTAAAATTATAGAGGAGTTGTGTATATAAAAAGGATAACTTAATCAACATGCTTCTATTCTTGAACAAACCATTTCCGAAAATAAAATTGCAAAACAATAAAAATTCTTGAAGATAGCTGTTTGTTCCCGAGGCTCTGTGTTTCCACGCCAAATGAAAAGGGCCAATCGCCTTAAGGTACTTTACATGAGCAGAAATCTCCTATTTTGATCATATCTCTGCAAATATTTGAGATACGAATTAACTTAATGTTGTAAAGCTGTAGTACTATTCAAAATTAAAATCTTTTATTTGGAATATATTTTTTATAAAACCAATAGTTTCTGATATATAGCCTATGGAATGTGAAATTGATTGTTATGATCTTTGGTAGACAGAGATATTCCTCTTTTCTCAATGTTTCTAGAAAAGTGTAGGCCTATATTATTTCATTTATGCTCTTTGGTGGAGTGTTTATACAACATTATGTATTATTTCGTTTCACAAATCTTACGAGTTTTTAGTAAATGTCTATTTTAAGATAAAAGAGAGAGAAAGTCTGTGCGGTGCACAGTACCATTTATTTTAGTTCGGGGCAGACAAAACGTCAAGACTCAGGGTCCGACATATTCTCGAGGTCAAACATTTTCCCGTTTACAATACTTTCCCTACCTTTAAAGTAAAAATAGCCAACCACGCACCATAAGATGAACCGTCGTTCACCTTGATGAAGAGACATCTCCTACAGTCGGTTCGCCACTGGAGTGCTGGTAGCTGACAACAGAAGTTACCAAATCTACTCTCATGTATCCGTCCACCAAACCATATAAGATCTGCGAGACTATATGTTGTTCTAATATCACTTTTACCAGTCAAAGCTTTCACAACAATCACATTTTGTTTTTTAATTATGTTCTTATTTTAACCGTTTTTACATTATTGAGCTACAAACTTATGAAAATAACCATTTGGATGTGTTTGTTGTTGTTGTTGTTGTTGTTGTTGTGAAAACAGCGTCTGTGGTTCACTTAAGAATGCTTTACAAACGATAGCTTATAAAAGGCTGCGTTATCTTCACAAATTAAGATACCAAACCAGATGAAACGAAGGCCATTGATGACGTCATACAAACGGTGTTCGGTTGAGCTTATGTGCATCTGTCTACAAAATAAAAAGTTTCATTTAGAAACTAATATTTTGTATGGCTCTTTCTCAAAGTTTAAAAAAATATTTATTTATTTATTTTAGTAGCCAGTTATAAGAAGACACAGGTGTGAATATGATACTTTTTAATTTACGATAACATCCACTATAATATCTCTTGTTGCCACAAACATGAAACAGTAAAAAGCTAATTACGGATTAAATAGCCAAGCGATTATATTTGCTAGTTACGATTACAGCCGCAACTAAATATCATATTATTTAAATTGAAAAATGACACCTGGACACTGGAATAGAACCAGGGCCCTTTGCCTTAGTACGACAAATCACCAATGCTCTAACCACTGATCTATCCAGGAATCGCCCCGTACCCAGGGTCATTCCTAACTAATATTTTACGGCAGAGTCTGTGATGGACGTGTGTAAATCGTCAGGTACACACGAGTGATCAATTAAGATCACGAACTACCAGATAACGCAGCCTCCTTCGACTCGGATGGGCTTTATGCTGCCAATTATACGAATGAGCATTGGCATACTAAGCCAAAGGTCCCGGATTCGATTCCCATGTACAGGTGTCATTTTTCAATTTGAAGAATATAACAAAAAAGTCTTATTACTAACCTATTTTGTTTTTTAATTAGTTAAGAAAAATCCAATTAAACACTAATACTCAGAGAAATATTATGATAATCGTTTACTAATACTTTTGATTGATAATATAGGATTAGTAAGCAAATAATAGTTATTTCCGAATAGGTTAACATTAGTGACACTAAACCAATGTTTGCAATAAAGAATCTTCCGCCAACTGTCATTTACAACCCCTCCAGTGGCGAATAGACTGTGTGTCTAGCTGTCAGTTCTAACCCCTCCAGTGGCGAATGAACTGTGTGTCCAACTGTCAGTTACAACCCCTCCTGTGGTGAATGGATTGTGTGTCTAGCTGTCATTTACAATCACTCCAGTGGCGAATGGACTGTGTGTCTAGCTGTCAGTTACAACCACTACAGTGGTGAATGGACTGTGTGTCCAACTGTCAGTTACAACCGCTCCAGTGGTGAATGGACTGTGTGTTCAGCTGTCAGTTACAACCACTACAATGGTGAATGGACTGTGTGTCCAGCTGTCAGCTACAACCACTCCAGTGGCGAATGGACTATATGTCCAGCTGCGGACTTGACAAAACAAGCGAACCCAGTAGAAGCGAAATCAAGTTTCGTCCGACCAGCTGATTGGATCATATTGTGACGCAGTGGTACAACCTAGCCATACACGTGGCTTTGGAACAACACATAGTCTTAGCGATAGGTCAGGGTTCAAATCCTGTTTGCGGCCTTGACCGTAAGAAGGTGCTTTCATCGGCAAAACGGTCCCCTGATGACATGCGGAGGAAAAATAAATACTTTTTGAAATAGTGGGAAGAAATTATGCAAGATGTTAGACTGATGTTTTTAAAATATTATCTTATTAAACTCATATATAAATATGAAATTCCTTTTATTGCTTCGCGTCTTACTTAGGGATTATTTATTTTTAAAAACCAGTATATTTATATCGATGTTTTAGTATCCGATATATCGATGTATTCAATGATATATTTGATATGTATGACTAAGCTTTAGGATTTGTGAATCAAAATAAATTGAAAGGTTTTTTTACTACATTTTAATTAATTGAGTCGAATTTTTTCCTATTTTTACCAAACTTCTCTGATATTTTCAACATTTAAATAAAACGTTCAAAAGAGAAAAGAGGTTAAGAATAGCAATGCAAAACAGCAGCCATCTTAATACCACCCTTACCCGCTTCAATGACCACGTGGTTTAAGGGGACGGCCAGACTGGGCGAGCGACTAAAAAATAAAATAGAACACATTGATTAGTTGTAATGAGAGGTGGCCAGACTGATACCTATATATATATGTAAAACTGTTATGTTAAAATACTTCAATATTATAATCAAAGTAGGCCTTTACAATTAAAAATCACCATTAGCGTGGAGAGAGGATGAGAAAACCACAACAATAAATCACTTGTCAAAAACCACCATCAGTTCACTGAGCCAAGATTCGGAGCCTCCTCGTCAACAACTATCGAGAGCTATCTGCTAATCACTCGCTCGCTCGCTCGCTCACACGCTTGTCAGTCTGGCCGAACCTTAACGCGCTAATCTCGTGTTGGAATAGACTGCCGAAGACGGGAAGACGGTAATCGATCCCGGTCGGGTGCACTGAGGGTTATTTTTCCTAAATGCTTTTCCACTCTCCCTCCACGCAAATTCGGGTGCACTTCTTCTAAATAAAGCCTTCCTAATCCCTAGCCCATTGATGTAATTAGTACATAGGCGTATAATCTGAACAGGTAGTAAGTCGCGGTGCTAAAAATAATAAAAAAATCCCACACTTCCAGTTCGCCAAGATCAAATTTAGTTCAATATAACGAAAACAACCAATATATTGGTATGATTTGATCAATAAATCGTAGATTTCGATGCATGCCTTGCAATACATCTATATTTATATACATACACACACACATACATACATATGAACCCCATGGCGTCAACCCGCAATCGAGCCATACCGACCAAGCGGCCACCGTCTGTTGGCGAAGAAGGTGTCAACTTCCATGGATAGAGGGTGTAATGTGGTCAGCACAACGAACACATAAGAGGTGGTTAACCTCAGTTTTCTAGACCGGAGCTGCTATTTCTTTATCCAAGTAGCTCCTCACTTGTCCTCGAGATTGAGTCAAGCCCGTTCCAGACCCACTGATTCACAGAAGATCTTCAGGCGCTGGGGATCTAACCTGGGACTTCTGGACGTGTAGCTAGAAACCCCAGAGGGGGTCTGATCTATTAGATTATAAACACTAGGGAGAATAATTGACACACCTTGTCTATTACTACTTGTCTGTATATTTACACAAATCTGTCAGGAACTAGGAATGTAGGGCAAGGCTAGCCGTACACTGGATCCGACATTTGATTAACAACAAAACGTCGAGTCTTGTTGGTTGCAGTGTGTGGGGTTCTGTTTTTCTGTCTTTAGACGCCTTGATATTGTCCTATTCTCGCCATTTCCAAACGAAAGCCCACTTTCCGCCATTTGCTATATATTAGCTTCGCGCTAGTGCATGCATAGTTCAATCCGTCGGAAGGTGTCTTGTCAAAATACGAAACTCGAGGGACCTTCATCCGACAAGGGAAAAAGTCTAACGACGTAGAAAGGCGTCTAAAGACAGTGTCGAAGCCAGTGTGTGGACCTCCGTTTAACCCCATGTTGAACGGAGCGCATCAGGCACCTTCCGACACTCTCAGACAAAGTGTCTTGCCGTAAGGTCAAATGTCGGGGGAAATGTATGCAACCACAGGGAGAGATGGAAATTATTTAGCAAAAAAATAACTTCATTACACCCAGCCAAGATTATAAGACCCCGTGACTGACGTTTTTGTCCGCGTGTCCACCGGTGCGGATAGCGGAGAAAGTAATTACTTTACCTAATGCGTTTATGATCCCAATTTTTCCCCCCCTATTATTAACGTTGTGGTTCGAGTTAATAGATCCCATTGTCTGTTCCATTAAAATACAACCTTCGTGCAAGTGAGCCGCCCCTGCCAAGCAGATCTCCGGCTGCAACCTACATTACACAGTATAGAGCAACAGCGGACTAACACACTCACTGGAAAAATAAGTTGGAGGAACCAGGCCTCGGATTAACACTTTGGAAGGGAGGGCTGTGCCAAGTATTTTATTATTTTACTTAAGAAATTATTGTCAATAGAAAATAAATGTGTGAATACGTCTTTAAATTTGCTACCATACGGGGGCAATCCAAAAAACCTAATGATAACAAAATCGGGGGATACAGTTTGGTGTTGTAGTTTCGAATCTTTCCTCTCCATTCAAATTTAAATTATACCACTGGATAGCTAAAGGATCAAAGAATTCATTACGATAAGCGAGAACAGTTACGCATCGCGCGCGGTGGAGGGGGAAGCGCCGCCATTTTGAGGTTATTTTGCTGCGTATCGAGATTTGCAATTAGTATAACTTTTGACTCGGAGAAGCTACGATGTTCGTTTAGGTTTTAATCGTCAGCTGTCGTCAAAATCTATCGATTGTATATAAAACATTAGCTTAAAGTAGTGACAGTGAATATAATAAGGTGTTAGAATAAAAATTTTTATCAAAAATACAGTTTGGCGTTGTAGTATTCACGTACAACACACGGCCGTGTCCATGACACAGCCATACCCCATTTTTTCTGTCAAAATTCAACTGTACCGTCTGCAGATATGTAGTATTTCCCGTTTACCAAAAGTAAAGGTTGCGTTAATTTATAAGCACGGACTGTTGGACTCCAAGTAAACCGGGATACCAGCGCCCCTAGCGGTGCATATTGGGTACAATAGATGAACAGACAAGGATGCGATTAGGGAATCTCGGCTTTCGTTTGGGATAAATTTTACGAAAAAACCTATAAAAATAAAGAAATATTGAAATATAATATTACAAAATAGATATGACAAGTCAAACCGATTTATTTGCGGAGCGGGCCGGGGCCCCTAACCTCAGGGGCCTTTGTGCATGGGCACATGCCTTAATCCGGGCCTGGGAGGAACGTGGCCAGGGCGAGAATCCCGGTCGGGGTACTAAGGGTGTTTTTTTACTAAATAGTTTCCCATTATTCTTTTACGGAAATGAGGGTACATTTCCTATACATCCTGCCATCTTAATCCCTACACCAATACAGTAGTTAATATATATTCGCATAACGCAAACCAATAGAGACGAGGTTAAGTCCTGCACTGGTGTGATAGCGTGGACAAAGACTTCGAGTCTCGTCTTGTCTGGTTTTCCAATCGGAGATCTGGGTTTGAATCCCAGCTGGGTGAGCCGAGGTATTTTCTCTATCTGTGACGTCACGGAAAGTTGGTATAGGATTTCTCATTTTAATGTATTTACGTTTTATTCGGCCAGTTTTAACGACTTAGCATTCAAACAAAAACCATAAATTCTTAAATAATTCTAAAAATAGTCTTACATAGTCACAAAATAATTTTTTTGATCTGAAAAATATTTTTTCAAACGTATTTTTTTCAATCGACCACAACTTCGGCTATTTGGTTTTTCTACGAAAACGTCCATTAGGAATCTTCCTGCCAGGAGGTAGATTTAAAAAAAAAGTTAGTGAAAGCAAATGACTATCTATAATAGGAAACAAGAAAAAGTTAGTTTTGAAATGCAATTCACATCTGTCCAGGCGCAAATAGTAGAGTGAGTGTATATACTCGTCAGTGGAAGAGCGGAAGTGTTATCAACAAAGTTAACTGCTCATTTTCTTCTCGCTCTTTATATTTCGTACATTAGTATCTAAGTGTGATAGGGCTTGGAGTGCTTAGGTAAGTTAAATCCAACCAGCTTCGCAAAATAGTCACCAATTAGGCAACGTCGTTAATTTATCGCTTTCTATCCACGTATGATATGCCGGTACGCTTCCTCTAAGATTCTAACCTCCACATCTTTTCTCCACTAGTGTAAATATGAGGTCAATCCGAGTGCACCAGTCACACACGATCTTGCGCATGCGCAGCTCTGCAGGGTACTTATACCCTTGTTCCTTTGAGGGGGTCCGGCTAGTTTTTTTTTGCACACCGCGCTGCATACTGTTGCGAGTATTACAAAATAGAGCAAGCAGTCAATGGCCCCCCCTTTCCCTGTCTGTTACAGCCAGTATTTCACCACATTTCGGACAGCAGGGTGTTAAGAGACTGAGAGAGAGAGGGGGTCATTCTCCCCCTTCCTCCTCCCGTGGATTGTGAGAGGGTCTCCTTTCTCTCTCTCACAAACAAAGGAGGGCAGCGCTGTGGTTCAAGTAGCGGTCGGTTATTCACTCTGCTATAAGAGGATGTAATTACCTGACAGGTTCAACATTATGGCTTGGCTGTCCACATGAGGAACTTGGTTCAATTCCAGGGAGTGGTGTTATAGTGAGGGGAGGCAGCGCTCAGGTGTCACTAGTTGTAGGAGTGGAAGTATCAGGAGGTAAGGAATCCAAAGGAAAAAGTTTCGATTCCTTTATCAGGATAACAAATATCAGTTGTAGAAATATTTGAACAATATTTTCTTACAATATTTGATGTCAATATAATAAGATTAAATAATTTTACACAGTTGTCTAAACTTTCTCACATAGGCCTAGTCCATTATAGTTTGAGAAACAGTTTTCTTAAGGCTTTCATCACTAAATTACAGTAAAATTTTAATAGGAACGGTCTTATCTAATAGATAGTAAGGTGACTAGATCTACTTTCAAGTATTCATACGTCAAGTCCTGTGATCTTCAGCTGTTACTTTATGTATGTGTTATTGATACCTATAGAATAACACCAATAAAATAATAAACTTTGTCATTTTAGCCTCAATGAATATGTTTGCATTTTCTAAGGGAACTTTCATATGAAAATTGAACTGTAGGCCTACGCTTGGTTTTTTATTCTCTGAAAAACAAATATATCGTGTAGAACACTCCTCAGTTACTCATTTTAAACAAAGTTGTTGGAATCACATTTAAAAAATAATAATCGAATTTTCAATAATAATGTTCAATAAGTTCGAGGGCACACAAACCCCTGGGAGCACCCCTTATCACCCTGCAATATTTACTCTTTTTTTTGTTGTTGTTAATTCTTATGGGAAAAAATGGTATTGTTGTGATTTGTCTGCAATTTGCTATCGACAACTTTCAATCATCAATATTCTAACTACCAGAGATAAACATTATAAAATATAGATGTCCTCCCATTCCCTCTTCAACAACTTTCTTTTCATTTGTTCTGTTCAATAAACTTGTGAAAAATATAATGTTTCTTTTCAATGGGTTCAGCTACAGCTCATTTTAATTTTTTGTTGATTTTCAGAAGAAAAAAAAATTGTTGCAGAAATTGACTCTTGAAACTCATATTAATTAGCTCAGAATTATATTCAGATGCTCTAAAATTCCCTCCCACAAGGTTTAATTCCTCACATTTTCTCTCGAAAAGGGGAGGGGGAAGGGAGGGTGATGCCACAATCCCCCAGCTGATGGGACTTCAATCAGCCACCCTCCCCATTTGGAATCGATGCCCTTGCACAAACTCAAGGTATAAATATTTTCACGATCACAATACTTTCTCTACATGAGTTGGAGTAGGCTACAACATTCTTTTGGTTGGGGTTGTGCTATAATCCTGAATCTTCAAACACTCCCATTTAAGGTGTAACGGTAAGTAACGCGAGAAAAGATCAGTGTTTTTTCCGTTTTTATAGATACACTTTTTTTTTTGTCAAAATAAATAAAATATTGCTCCAGTAGAAACATAAGAGTGTAATTTTCTTCACATTGTTGATATCAACAGTTGTTGAATACCTCTCAAGGATGTCCTAGAATTTAATGACCACTTTATCTCTTCATTTAAAAAGTTATTCACAACTTTTGATATCACCATGTGAAGAGAATTAAATTATATGTTTATATTGGAGCAATATTTTATTTATTTTGACAAAAAAAAGTTTTGCTATGAAAACATCGAACACTGACCTTTTCTCACGTTCCCAACCAATCACACCTTAACGACAATCACCCCGTGCCCCCTCCCCTATTTGAGAATGAAAATCATTGCGATTTGCCTGCACTTTTTCGCATGACCGAGAAAACCACGGTCTTTGTCGGCAAAGGTTGACGTGTTGAAGGGCCGCAGGAGGGAAGGGAGGTAGAATAATGGTGAGAACCCGACCCTGACTGCGCGTGCGCGGAGCCTTTTAGTTCATTGCCACGACGAAAGATAGCATCTCTCATCTCGCGGTAAAGGAAAAGCTCGTGGGATTTTCGTGTCATTGGAATAAGATTTTTTATTGTTGTTTTGAATGAAAGTGTTGTTTGTTGATGGTATCCTCAAAAACAATGGAAGTGGCTCTTCAATTAGGGCGACATGTTTTCATAGATGACCCTGGAAACTAATTACAATAAGCGTATTCTAATATGAGTTTGATCATGCGCAGTCTTTAATAAAACCTTTTTGAGAGCAATGCACGTTTGACATTAAAAATAATATTAATTTCATTTTAAATTAAACAAGAAAATTTGGCGAATATTAACAGCTAAGCATAGTGTTACTGTTGTCTCTAGGTAAAAAGTTTACCAAAGCAAAGCAAAGCAAACAAAACCGATGATCGTGGTTTCAAACCCAGCCGAGATCAACGGATTTTTCTTGAACTATAAAAATCCGTAGCACAACCTCCTTCGGA
Organism: Timema bartmani; assembly: GCA_902151455.1. Classification (NCBI taxonomy): domain Eukaryota; kingdom Metazoa; phylum Arthropoda; class Insecta; order Phasmatodea; family Timematidae; genus Timema; species Timema bartmani. The sequence continues at coordinate 66,283 of CABFWB010002981.1, read as the reverse complement.
GGGGATGTAAAGCCGTTGTTCTCATATTGACGGTGGACCTTCCCGGCAAAATTGGTAGGCCCTTTCGCTCTTGTACATAAAAAATTCAGTGTGGAAGTTAACGGGTAACCACCACACTTCCTTAACTCCCCTAGCACATGGGATTTATACCAGATGGTGTGGTCACCACTAACCAGATGAAAGGCTTAGCCTAGCTATGGATGGATATAAATCATATCAAAACAACCTAAAGAAGAGGATCTAATTATTTAAAAAATGAGATAATATATTTCAAAGTCATTTAATAAAGTGTTTTATATATTGTTTTCTAGCATGCGCTGCCTGTTTTTAAATAATTAGCTCATGATTAATTTTAAATCAAATTTAGTGACAAATAATCATCTGAACTAAGTTTGGCACCTCCCTCAGCTGCATTATGTGTGTTTATTTTCCTTGGTTGATCTACATACAATATTCTACTGTTGTTGTCGCGCAGAAAACGGAAAACTGAAATTATTTCAAGTCGCAACGAGCAGACAACGCCAATCACGGGGAAGACCAGCTGGGGGTTCAAATCTACCCTTCCCCACCAACATTTTTTAAAAAGCTTTTAATATTAAATTCTGAAAATTGAAAAATGACACCTGGACACGGGAATCGAACCAGGGACCCTTGGCTTAGTACGCCAATGCTCTAACCACTGAGCTATCCAGGAATCATCCCGTGCCCAGCGTCAATCTTCACTGGTTAGAGCATTGGCGTACTAATCCAATGGTCCCGGGCTCGATTCCCGTGTCCAGGTGTCATTTTTCCATTTTCAGAATATGATATCTAGATGGAGAATTCCTCACTAAAAAGCATAATAATAACTTCGGGTATTGGATTCATTTTAATATTAAGCTTGAAAATATAATAAACTTCAAATAACTTATAGAGTCATTCACTTTTCAAAAATTTGCCAGGGAAGAAACACTCCAATTCGCTCCTAAAAATATTTCATTTTCAAAAATGAGTTGGGGAAGACCACTTTCAATAGTTTCTAAAGGCATACAATTTAAAAAAAAATCCAGGCGATGACCATTTCAAATAGCTTCTAGGAGCATCCAATTTTCTAACATAAATTGGGGTGGTGTGGTAGGACGGTTTACAAGAAAATTTTTTTGTTACGTAGGCCTACTACTCCCTCCCCTCTTACACAAATAAAGTTCCACGACTACTGTATACAATAACAATGACCTTATTTCTGAGAGTTTAATAGTAAGTTTTAACGTCATAAACTAACAACTTTTAACCCCCTCCCCCTCCCCAAATGAAAAATTCCCCTACGTTTATGAAAGGCAATATTAATTGTTGATTTCCACGAGTCTCCATTTGAATGTGTTCAAGACTGTAAAATGTGACGTCATGTTCTGTCGAGTGTCTAGCTAGTTTTACAGCTAGGTGGTGTATCTTGCAAACCAACACAAAGAGATTTAAAACGTTCTTTACCTTGAGGGCAAATTAATCTTGTGTAGAGAGACGTAATCACTTGGGAAACAGAGTCGCATCAGGGAAACGTGGACGAGACTAATTTGTCGACACAGGAAAGGAAGACGCGTCCCCTCCGGTTCTTGCACGCATGCGCTTTCTCTTCTTGTTAAGGCATCCTCAATCATCGCTACTGGTAGCGAACTCCCTGGGTTCCTGGTTCCATTCCAGATGCTGGGTATTGTAGGAATGCGTCTACAATTTGATTTTAATAGGAATCCCGTTATTTAAAAACTGGTATCTAATTCTACCATAGTGACGTGAATACAAATATAACCAATGAATTTATATTCTTAGCCCGTTTAATTAATAATGTAAAGAGAGATTATACAGTAATCAATGTGGAAGTATTATTGGAGGCTTTTGATAACTTTTATATTATTAAATCAAATAAAACATGTTTCTACAATGATACATTTTAGTAACTTTCAATTATTGTCGGTGCTTGAAAGTAAGCTTCCTAAAAAAAATCAAAAAAAATCAGGGTTTACATCTTCCGGAATTCTGAGATGCGTTGCAGATGTAAATAAATCCCACGTTATTTAAGAAGTATTTTGTTATTTCAAAATTTGGTTCGCGTTAAAATGAAGATGAAAAGAATAAGTATGTCCCAAAAGTGTATATATATATAAACAAGCTAGCATAAAAAACAGAAACATTAAAAATTGAAATAAGCTCATTTTTCAAGGACGTTTCTCCCTAAATGTATCAGTTCTAAGATCAAAGTAAATGGTCAGAAACATAGTTCTAGCCTTTCTCAAACATAAATAGTAGATTCTTAACAAGGTCACAAAAGAACATTCTTAGATAATTGAGAATTGTTTTATTGGCTTAAAAACTTCAGAACTATCATTCTCCTTAGAAATACAACAGTGTGAGGATATATTTTACCTTTGAGTAGGCGGGGCCCTTAATGCTGGTTCTGTTACCCGTATAGTAGTTTATTTTGGAGCTAGGGTTAGTTGTTTAATTCCTTCCATTACCCCCATGCTCCGCATCTTGTTTGTTTGTTTGTTTGTAAGAGTAAGTTTTATTTAACATCAAAAATTAACATGTAGAGACAGGAAACATTATGAACAAAATACAGTAAACACCAGTCCCGTAGGGCTCTCGGATACCAACAATACATTGAACAATTAAACAAAGTGATTTTCTTTGGCGCCCTGGCGGGCTGATTATGTAATCTTTGGGGTAGGGGTGGGAAAATATTATAAAAACCCACCCCACCGCACATAAAGGGTCAAAGGAGACCTTTGTGATACACACTGTACAAATATGAAGGCTCCGCATCTTATCACCTATTCAGGTTATTTACATATTTACACTGATGAGATAGGGACGAGGAAGCTAGAATTTAGAGGAAGTGTGCCCGTATTTGCGTGGGGGGAGAGTGGGAAAGCATCGAGGGAAAGCTTCAACACCCTCATCCATAGGTTCGAAACATTTATAAACAGAGAGAGATAAGTATATCCTGGACGGGTGGTACGACGTGGAGCACCAACTTCAATCATGTGTTAGCATTGTCCATCTCATGTTCCTCGTGAGTGACCGAACCCTTGTCCTGCTCTTTGTTACAGCAACCCCGAGGCGTCGACTGCGCAGGCCCACCACGTCGGTCTCGAGTTCCGTCAGCTCCATCCTGAGGCCCAGAGGAGACCAAGAGACCGCCGCCAGCAGTAGGTTCAAGGTGCGGAGCCGTCTCACCCCCAGTGGTTCCAGTATCCGCAAAACGACTACCACCGCCCTCTCTGGGCCATCCAAGGATGAGGGTTACAAGGTGAGGTGACTGAAGAGTTTCGTGGGAATAACTAGCACCTGGGACCTCCTGATTCTAGTGGAGTGTGGAACTTGTCTAGCACCTGGGACTTCCTGATTCTAGTGGAGTGTGGACCTTGTCTAGCACCTGGGGCCTCCTGATTCTAATGGAGTGTGGAACTTGTCTAGCACCTGGGACCTCCTGATTCTAGTGTAGTGTGAACCTTGTCTGGCACCTGGGACCTCCTGATTCGAATGTAGTGTGGACCTTGTCTAGTACCTGGGACCTCCTGATTCTAGTATAATGTGGACCTTGTATAGCACCTGGGACCTCCTGATTCTAAAGTAGTGTGGACCTTGTCTAGCACCTGGGACCTCCTGATTCTAATGTAGTGTGGACCCTGTCTAGTACCTGGGACCTCCTGATTCTAGTATAATGTGGATCTTGTCTAGCACCTGGGACCTCCTGATTCTAATGTAGTGTGGACCTTGTCTATTACCTGGGACCTCCTGATTCTAGTATAATGTGGACCTTATCTCCACTTGTATTCCCCAGTCAGCCAGTATCCCAACACCATGGAGACATGAAGTCCTCATTTACCCTCGGTGGAGGTAGCCAGACCCCAGTAGAACATAATATAACCGCTCATGTTCCTGATGACGCCCCTCCCTGTCACAGGTTGTCTGCTACTACACCAACTGGTCGCAGTACAGACCCAAGCACGGCAAGTTCCTCCCAGAGGACATCCAGCCTGACCTTTGCACCCACGTCATATTCGCGTTCGGCTGGTTGAAGAAGGGCAAGCTCTCCTCCTTCGAGTCCAACGACGAGACAAAGGATGGGAAGACCGGACTTTACGAACGTATCATGTCCTTGAAGAAATCCAACCCCAAGCTCAAAGTCCTCATGGCTATAGGTGAGTTATCGTAAGCCTTCACTATAAGGACTGCCAGTTGGAGATTGATATTTCCCTAATTTGATTATATATATATATATATACACACACACACACACACACAGGGTGTTAGGAAACTCATAGCCCAAACTACCACATAGCTTGTTTGAGCCAAAAGTAATACAAAATCCCTGTACACTTACATCTGGAAAACTATGCTAATACCATTAAATTGGGTTCAAAGTTTTGGTGTACAGCGCCTGGAGATCAAAGCTGTTCAAACATGCATGTACAACAGATTGCATAGGAGCTAGGCGCATGGCACTGCACATGTAATAATGGCAAGCACTTTCTGTGATGTAGGACAGTTAATGATGACTCTCAGAACGTATTCCCATTTCTAGATGAACTGGTGTGTTGTTTACTATTAATTGTGATATGTTCTGTTGCCGTGCTCCAAGATATCGAGGTGTGTAGTGCCTCTTGCCTAGCTCCTATGCAACCTGTTTTACACGCATGCTTGAACAGCTTTGATCTTTAGGCGCTGTACGCTGAAACTTTAAACATATTTTAGTGCTATTAGCATAGTTTTACGGATGTAGCTGTATAGAAATATTTTTATAATTTTTGGTTCAAACAAACTATCTGTGAAGTTTGGGCTATGAGTTTCCGAACGCTCTGTATATATAAGGCCTATATAATATATGTATTATTAAACGAAATTTAAGAATCCAGGATTTGAGAGATATCAAATTCAAGACTCTGTAATTTTTGCGATATCTTTAAGTCACAGGATTTTTTATATAGCTACTTTGCTACTAATTGGTGGTTCATCACAACAGAATCATAGAAAAATCTAAAAAAAAAAAGAACCCATTCCGCTAATTTACCATTCAACAACGTATTTATGTTATTATGAATACATTTTAATAATTAATTTTAACATGTATTTATTATAGGATCAAATTCAGAATTTGAGAAAAACAATAATACTAATGTTGTAGAGTTATTCTCTTATGTTACAATTATTTATTTTTTATCTAAAGATTTGTATTTATATTCGAAATCAGTGGATTCAACTCCTCTTTAATATATTCCTACATATACCCCCGTAATTCCGGTCACAAGCTTATTCTTATGATTCTTTTTATCAACTCTAAAGGTGCAATTTAAATAGGCATTGGGAATAGAAGACTCAGATAGTGGGAAAAGCTTATTTTTAAAATATGTCTTCCCAATTAATTTTACTAAAAAAACTTTGTTATTTGGCCTTACAAAATAAATCGAAAATGAGAGTCGAAACTCGTGAATTATCACATGCAAAGTGTAATCGTAGTGAGAGGGTTGATTTGGGACACTTTTTTTTTCCTGTAACTATTAGCATTTACATTTTATATCTCTACTACTATTATTATTATTACTATCGTTATTATTATTATTATTATTATTATTATTATTACTACTCTACCAAAATGTATACGATTTGTCAAAGTGACAGCTGCAGAACATTATTTTAACGATAAGTATTTTAAAGTTGATCTGGTATATTTTGTAACTGTCAGACAACTACAATCGTAAGCCAATCACTCTTCATGCATGTATTATGGACAAACAATAAGTTTCAAACCCCCCACCTATCCCCCGTTCCAAAAGTATGACTAGTAACGTATCTTTATGTTCCTCGTCAATGTATTTGGGCTTGTAGCTTATTTAAGTCCTATTAAATTCATAACATCCACAACCTTAAATTACGTCTTATAACACTTTAAAAAGTATTAGATGAAAGATATATGCTCTCACATCTCCTGTTGGGGGACTTCGCCTCGAGCCATGACAGACTGAAACCCTCGCCGCTTCACCCCTCCCCCATTTCCCCCACACACATATATGATAATAAATACATTTCTGGCGAAAGATTGATTCATACGTTCATAAAAAAATTCACACGCAAGCAAAAACGTATGTTGACCCATAATGCTTTGCAACACAAACTATAAACAGCTGATTACCGACAAATGTATTTCGAGTGCACACACAGCTCTTTAATATCCTTTTCACGGTGGATGTTTTCCATTTATTGTGTTGTGTAGTGGAACAAATCGACACAGAGCTAGAACTAAACTCATGCTTTCCATTTAACGAGTTATTAAAAAAAATTCACAACAGTGGACGCAACTGTCTGCTTATTTCTAGCTTTGTGGACGCATGCGCACTGATTAATTTGGTTGGTTTTTTGAAATTTTATTGGGTCTCCCAAGCAGATGTTGTCGCACAGACTCGAGAAAGTTGAAACCATTTAAAGTCGCGCCGAATAGATAGCGCCGTTTGCACTGATTTCCAGTGATATACTCAGAGCTCACTGAGTTACACGTTTCTGCTCTCTGACTGGATATGTATTTGGCCCTATCTCGCGGTAAATAGTTCAGAGATATGATAAACACCCATATTTCAACAAACCTCTGCCTGTGCTTCCAGAAACAGTCCAATCACACCACTTCCATTATTTGTGTTTGCGTGAATAGTGCTAAGATACAACAAGTACCCCGGTTTTAACCAAACCTAGATCTTTGCACTCATAAACCAACAAAGCACACCTTCATAGTTGTTTTTGCCCACAGGAGGTTGGTCTTTCGGTACTCAGAAGTTTAAGGTGATGTCAGCCACGAGGTATTCACGCCAGACCTTCATCTACAGCGCCATTCCGTTCCTCAGGGACAGGAACTTCGACGGGCTCGACTTGGATTGGGAATATCCTAAAGGAAGCGACGATAAGAAGAACTTCGTCCTTCTGCTCAAAGGTAAGGGATCGTTCGCTGTTGGGGGGCTGCTGTATTGAAAGAGCTTCTATTTTGTCATCGAGCTAAGAGCACCAATTTACTGAAGGTAAAAATCATCACACTTATCGAAATGTAGGCTCGGACGCCTAAAAAAAAAGTCCACAAATAACTTAGAACTGTCTGTTGTGATCGTAACAAAAACATGACTGCATTCTTTTACGGAAGTTTAGATATAGTTTCCTTATACCCTTCATCTTAGTGACATAATTTCGTAAAACATCGTTGAAACTGAACTAATTCTACATGCAGTTAAAAAAATATATTCAACTCAAATTTAAGGATTGTTTTGGTATATTTGGGCACTCAAAAAACAAAGAAATAGTCCATTCCCACTGTTTCCGACACGAGCTTGGTAAGCTTGGATAAAACAATTGAAGAAGCATATGCGATGGGACTGATAGCTTTTTTACCCTCCGAAGGAAGTTGTGCCACGGATTTTTATTGCTCAAGAAAAATCCGTCAACCCCTGCTGGCTTTAAACCCACGAACATCGGGTCCTGAGGCGGGCATTTTACCCCAAGACCACCAGGGTCAGCTCCAGTCCATTTAAAGCTGTTCGCTATTATGAATACGAGTATATTCTTAATATTAGATCAAATATTTAGATAGTGTTATTTCTATATTTAAATATAGCTATTTGCTTATTTAATTTAAATGTTTTTTAAACAAAAATATTACATCTTATTGTAATACACAGTAGGACCTTTGTGCCCGCCTAGATTTGCCTCATAGACTGGAGATGGGTTGGGTCGGGGTTCAGATCCCACCGAGGGTGAGACAGACGAAAACAACCAAAGTGTCGGCAGATAGTAATTGTGCGCTTGACTCTCGAGGAAAGACAGTGACGCCCTCTTAACACTTGAGAGCAATAACTCGCCTCCAATCGGCCCATACATCACCGATGGGATGATACATTCACTTCGCGCGATCAAATCAGATGATGGGTGAAAGTACCTCTGTATCGCCTTAAGGTCAGGAGCAGTCAGCCACCGCTGACCTTCAACTTTCATACCATCTTATTTTCTCTTACAGAGCCTATTAATTGTCTTCAAGGAGGGGAGGGGAGGGGGGGCATCTCGAGCGAGGTTAATGTACAAGTTTTTGAAAGTTTCGTGATGATTATTTTTCCGATGATCGTACAATTATTTAGGTAGACGTGTTTTATTTTGGTCGATTATTAAGTAGAATAAAATACATTCACGATCTAAGTTTACTTGGATGACAGCTCAAAAAGTTACTAGAAATATCCTTAATATATCCCTACGCCAACAGCTGACATCTGTCACTTTGGATAACTGTAATGAAAAAATATGGTAATGTTTGAATTTGATAGTTAGCCACAGTAATTTAGGCCAGTATTATTTATATATTTGTTTGAGTCGGGGACAAAGCTTATTTATAGTTTTATTACACTTAAAAAAATTATTATTCACAGTACTTTCATAAAAGGTCTAACTAACATAGATTCAAAATGGAGAGCGACGTTTTAACATGACGGAAACAATTTTTTTTTACAATGATGCACCCACGCAGTGGATAAAAATATATTATTCAGTTAAACATTTCAAAACACGATAAAATAATCATAAAATAATTTATTATACATAAAAATGACAAGTATTTCCTCTTTTCCAAGTAAATACGATGCCTGTATTAAAATGTATTATTATATGCACATCATAGATAGCATTCCAAAACAAAGAATAAGTACTTTTAATTATGTTTAAAATATTGTTTCGGATTTAATAAAAATAAATTATTAAAAGTTATGAAACAGTGTAAGAAAACTTAAGTTTACGTTACTTAAATGTAAAATATAACATGTAATTAAAAAACTTAACATTTATAACAAAACAGTGATCTTTTACAAGTGTTGGCAACTCAAAACCTAAACATAATATTTTTGAACTGTCCATCCAGGTAAAAACCTATCATGAACAGACTCTACATATATTTTTGTTTGGGCTGGGCTTATATTCAAGAATAACGCATATCTATTAGTGAATAGTGCACAACACATTGTGCGCAAGAAATTGAAATACATTATTTTCAATTATATTGTTTATAATCGAAACACAGGGAATAATATGCAACGCGTAAAATTGATTTAACTTTAACTTTTTATGTGTTAGCCTTGGACAAGAAGACAGATGGCCCTTATTTCAGCCAATGAGAATGCGAAGATATACTTTAGTTCAGTGGTTCTCAAACTATGGTCTGCGGTTTGTTAGAAAATGTCCAGCTTCGACAAGTGACAGGTGGGTAGTATATTAGGGTGGATGGTCCACGTGTGCATCTAACGCCTATCAAGTGGTCCATCATTGGGGAAAGTTTGAGAAACACTGGGCTAGACCAGGGGTCTGCAACCTACGGCACGATTTAAATAAAAATCATATGAAACCTTTATTTTTAATTAAAACCATTGATGTGAGTAGTAATTTTTATAACGTGCCTTATGTTTCAATAATTCAATTGTTTTGTTTCAAAAATTTCAAAATAATGTTTTTAGAACTTAAATTTTACTAAACATATTCATAACTTTCGTATTTATTCTGATTTATCTGATTTATATTAAATATTCAAGAAATGGTAGCTATTTAATGTATTCGATTTAGAAAGATGTTGTTACATTTATATTTTACAAGATCAACTTAAATTGGTTTTAATATTTATACCACTTTTATTTTTAGCACAGCGTCTTATTACCCGTTAAAGTAAGTATACCCACATTTATATGAAGGGAGAGAGGAAAACTGTTTTGGAAAAAACCACTCTCTCAGTACACCCGACCGAGATTCGAACCTCAACCTTTCCGTCATCGTCAGTCTAGTCTACTGCGAGATCATGCTTTATATCATTCGGCCATCGAAGCGGATAAATACGATATTATTATTATTACTACTAAGCTCCGCCAGTTAAATATTGACAGATAAAAACCCCAGCTATATTGAATTATCATTCTGATCTGTTACAAAATGATGATCATATGAAAAAAATCCAAAGTAATTTAATTTGTATGTTGTGATGATAATTTTATTTATCAGATCAGAATGAAATATTAGAAAAAAAACTACGAAATAAAAATCTTTATAAGTGATTTTAGTGGATAAACTTATAAAATTATACATATTATAGTATTTTTTTCAAGCATAATAAATTAACAAAAAATAGTCTAACTTCTATCAGACTTTGAGAATATTTCACATATTCAATTTAGAGTTCGCTTCGAGTTGAAAAAAAAGGACTTTGCACATCTTTATTAGCTGATATAATCAGTGTTTACACAAAGTGAACGATAAATGTCCCAAATATAAATGAGCTGTTGGTCCTATGTTAATTATGTATTGTTGAATCTCAGATTTTTATAGTTCAGATGTTTAGATATACACCTTGGAAGCTTTGGAAGCTTAGGAAAGTTACTTGGGTTTCCGTCAACAACATATTTACTCAAGGTAAAACCTACCGATGAGGAGTAATGTATATAAATGAATTCAGTATACTAAATCTTAAGGGTGCCGCCTCTTTAAGCGAGAGATTTCCGCGCAGACGTATATTTAATTCTACGATGCGTTATTTTAAAATAAAGCTAAAATAAAGTCGAAAGATTCTAACAAGGCTATTTTTCCTTAACGACCTTAAAATTAGGGTTTTATTAATATAAACAAGTGTTAGATTATAATATTATCTCATTTTCAACGAATTTTTAATCATATTTGCGGAGCTAGGAGACTAGACTTGTTGAAAAAAGGCTCTTGATTTAACCTTCCTCTAACAAATACAGTAATTGTTAATATATTTGAGAACTAGCAGCGAGCTTTCCTCTTAACCTTGAGATAAGAAATTTCGTAGTTTTCTTTCCCCTCTTTCTTATTGACATGACAAAGGGTGGTTGTAGGTGAAGGGCGAGAGGGAGTATAAGCTTAAACAGATTATAGAAATAGTTCCAGAAGACGACACAGCCATGCCAATGTTCCGCGGAGATTCGAGGAAAGATAAAAAAAAAGTAGAGAATTTTTTTCTGAGGAATACAAATAAATCTGTTTTAATCTATGAACAACTGTATTTAAAAAAAAATTTTAATGATAAAGGTACAATATAGATGAAATGTAAATTAATCTGCACCCGCTTTGGTGACCGAATGGTCTAAGGCATCACTCTCTTGTTAGACTGACCCGTTGAAGACGAGGAGATCGGGTATCATATCCCGGATGGGTCTACTGAGGGTTCTTTCCCATAAATAGTTTAATTACTTCAGTGAATTATTTACTTCAGCTCCTAAGTAACTTTATTCTTGAAGGAACCTTATGAAAAACAACCCCAATCACCCAAAACAGCCATTAGATTCACCCTCTGTGTAGGGAGAGATGTAAAGCATTTAGAAAAATTCACCTTCTTAACATCCGACCGGGACTCAAACCCCGACCTTCCCGTCACCGGGAAACACAGTATGCTGTATGCGCCTGAAGCCTTAGACTACCGGTGATGGTGGCATAATTATCATTACCGTAATCTTTTTTTTTTTCTTTTTTGGGTTACTCCTGCGGACTATATGGCTTTTCTTTTTTGTGTTACTCCTGCGGACTATATGGCACAGTCATTAACAGTCACTTTCTCGCATCCAATTAACCTCTCGTGGAAGAAGCCGCAAGATGATGACGTAGAAACTCTCGCGGAAGCGTGAGTGGGCGAAAAAAAATAAAAAAGTTAGTTGAATGCGCGTGCACTCAGTGAAAATGAGAGGGATTTTCTAAACGTCCGAGTCAAGTCAACCAGCTGAGATCAAATCAGTGAACAGGTCATCATTTGGTTTCTACCAGAGGTATTTACAGTACACTTTCTACAGCGAGGTTAAATCGGAGCACGACTTACAGACTTGCGTAGCTTCTAACAGTGACACCTGGCTAATAGGACCAAAAACACGGGAACATAAACTCACAAACTAACTTAAATTATGGAAAAAACAATTAAAACTACACAAAGAATTGTAATATCTGAGTAATAGGACGAACATAAAATTACCAATTAGCTTAGCAGAGAACATAAACATTTATCAACTAGCACTCCATTAAAAAAAAAAGGCCATGACGTCAGCCCACAACTTCGCGCCAACTTCTTCGGGAAGAGGGTGTCATGTGTTCAGCACAACTAACTATCCAGCCGTCCGTTAGTGTCAGTTTTATAGACCGGGGCCGCTACTTTTCCGTTCAAGTTGTCCTCACGAGGTTGAGTTCGACCCCGTTTCAGATCCACTGCTTTACAGATAAATTCTGTAAGCACCGGGGATCTAGACAAGGACCGTTGGACCCGTAGACAGGCACTCTCACCACTGTACCACAGAGACAGTCAACAATTAACATTTGCACATGAACACACGAACTAGCTTTATCTATGGAAAAAAAACCAATTAAAACTAGCGCAAATACTCTAATATCTGAATAAAAGGACAAACACACACAAATATAGACTTATAAACTAACTTAACCTAAGACAGCAACACTTATCATTCAACACCAGGGAATTGTGATTATCTGGATAGTATGACGGACAAATAAAGGACTCGTCCAGTCGTGAGCTGGACATGAACCAGCGTCTTCAAGACCCTGTACTCGACATGACTGACCCGCCGCGGTGGTGATAAATCGCACCTTACCCGAAGTGATTGTTGGACACATGGGTGGTGTTTCTGTACTTAATTCAGTACAAGTCAACTATTACCTTGTAAACGACTAACTATCATGGTAACAATTAGCAAATTAAGTAGCATTCACGGAAACTTGTGCGTTATTAAAAAATATGTGCACGTCATAGTTTTTAGCGATTTGTAAGCATGGACGCATGCGCAGAATATAAGTTTTCAGACATCAGCAAGTTGAACAGTAACTTACTTTTCTTTCAAACAAAAATAAAACAAAAAAATTTTTTTTTGAAAATATATTTTAGATAAATAGTATAAAATTAAGTGAATTCTATAAATAATACCTTTTCTATTTTTTTCCGCGTCTAACTTCCCGTTCAGGTAATACACAAATATATATATATATATATATAAATACATTTTGTTTAGCACCGCATCTTATTACTCATTCGGTTTATACGTCGATGTACTAATATTACTCTAATGTGTTAGGGACAAAGAAGGCGGAATTTAGAGGAAGTGAAGTGTACCTACATTTGCGTGTTATCCCTCTTGAATTTCTTCCTTCCACATCTTTTATAATTATCCTCATCAAACTAGCATGACTCAGTAACTCTTCTTTGCTGGTTACCTTTCTAAATTTTCCTTTCTTCAGTTGCTTTTCGTAGCACTTCTGTATATTTTGATATCATCTCCATCCATGATATTTTAAACATTCTTCTGTAGCACTACGTTTCAGATGCTTCTAATATTTTCCAACCATATGCACGAATGGCTCATGTTTCACATCCATTAGGCGTGAGGTTCCAAACATAAGCCTTTAGGAACCTTTTCCTTAGTTCAAAATTTACGCTAGTCAAGGTTAACAATCTCTTTTCTTTATGAAAAGCTTTCTTCGCCTACGCTATTCTACTTATAATATCATTCTTTCTTTTGTCATCTTCGGTTCCTTTACTTCATAAGTAGCAAAACTCCTTTACTTGCCATGGCCTTCTTCCATTTATGGATTCATTTGATTGATTTCTCCTTTACTTGCCATGGCCTTCTTCCATTTATGGATTCATTTGATTGATTTCTCCTTTACTTGCCATGGCCTTCTTCCATTTATGGATTCATTTGATTGATTTCTCCTTTACTGCATATCATGACTTTCGTTATATTTTTGTTGATCCTCACATTATATCATATTTTCAGTATTGCATCCATTCTTTTCAGTATTTCTTGAATATCCTCTTCATTTTCAACACAAACAGCAATGTCATCAATAAAACGAAGTGTGTGTTTCTTTGGTAACATTAATTATTTCCATAGCACGGATGAAAACAATAAACGTGTGAAGGGTCGTGCTAAATTCCGGAGTAGCCACTTCTTTGTTTATTTTTAGTGATAGTTGCTATTATTTTTATTATTTCAGTACATGTTTCTCTACTGAATTAAGGTGGGATGCAGGGGAACGCGAGAAAAGGTTAGTGTTTTTGCAGTTTTTATAGCAAAACATTTTATTGGTCAAAATAAATAAAATAGGCCCATTGCTTCTATACAAAGAGTTTAATTTTCTTCACACGGTGATATTAACACTTGTTGAATTTCTGTCATGAAAATAGTGGCCAACTTTTTTAAATGAAGAGAAAAAGTTTTCATTAAATTACAGGACACTCTTGACAACAACTGTTGTTATCAACATGTGAATAAAATTAAACTAAATGTTCGTACTGGAGCAATATTTAATTTATTTTGACCGAAACAATGTTATCTATAAAAACTGCAAGTATATTGACATTTTGTCGCGTTCCTTGCATCTCCACCTACATTAGTAAAACATCGCTTGTGTGTGTCCATCACACAGAAGATGAAGGCGCGACCACGCCCGATCAGACTGAAGGAGGCGATAAGGGTCTCCTTGTTGGACAATGAGGGTCGCTCTTGAAGGCTTTGTAAGCTTGACTGGCGTGAAAGGCAGATTATACGACATTAAAGTAGGATATATTTTAGGGAAGGATTAAGAGACTCTGACAATTGACATAATTAATGATGTCGCTTTGGTCCCGTGGGCAGGGTGGCTGTCTACAGATCTAGAAAAAATCTGGTTTCGTCGGAGGTTTAAATTATGTAACTTAAATGCAACGGGATTATCATGATAAAAAGTAACAATATTCACTATCATCGGCTTAAGGGGAATGAGATATTGCCCATAAGGTGTTGCACTTGTAAAATATTAACAAAACCCTTAACAGTACAAGAGTTTGTTGTTTACTGGAATGAACACAAAACTATGTTCTATAACCCTATACATATATAAACTTGTAAACATAGTTTAAGAGTTTATATTTTCCCTCTGAAAAGTCCAACAATCCACATATTTATGTTGATCATTAAGAGCTAAATGTCCGGGAAAAGAAAGGTAACTGTTATAGGAGCGTAGAATGGATCTTTGTGAATATAAAGATGTCATTTAATAGGGGAGTCACAACACAAATTGTATTGTCATCTGTATTTTCTTCCTCCCCTGTTTGTTCTTTTACTGCCAGACTGTTTCACCCAGTAAACTTATGTACCCCGTTTTTGCTTTCTGGTGTTTAGGAATTTTTATAGACTTTTCTAGTGACTTGAGGGAGCTAATTGACGAATAAAATTTTTTTAAAGAACGCGGTGACAATGCTTTTATAAGACTACTAATGGTCATTGTTTATATTTCGATTCAAACCACGTCTTAGGCCGTTTCAGACAGTACAACTTTACGCAGGCACGGCGCCGGTCTTGTAAATAACCATAGTTGTTTATGGATGACTTCACGTGCAACGAACCACGCCGTGTACGGCCACCGTTGTCAACGCGGTGCCCATTTCAATCCGGCGCGGTGCCTCGCCGTCCACGGCGTGAAATGTACATGGAGATAATCATTCGTGTTCAGACCTACCGACTTTCCACCGTCCGGTGAACAGAGCTGTCACAGTTCAGTTAAAAAGGGCAATTAGATAGAGAGTATAACAGAAGTGTCGTGCGTTGTTCGTGCATTTTAAAATATGTTTTGATTTTTGGATAATGGAGGGTTGTGAGGTATATGTTGAGTTATTCATAGCCCATGGCCACAGACAAGTCAGAAACAGACTTTCAACCTTACAGAGGTTTCGCTGCGCTCCTATTGCCAGCTTGAGTCCTTCAACACTGGGCCTCGCTAGTGTCACTGCTAGGAGATGATAGGACTAGCCGCAGCGATCCTAGCGGTGAAGGACTCAAGATGTCAACAGGAGCGCTACCATTTTAACCTGGAGGTTGAGTGTCTGGATATATTATTTGTCTTTGCCATAGTTTCAAATAGACCGGCTCTTTAGTCACGAACGGAAACCACAGGAGAATGGAGGGAAGTGTTTAAGGAACTGAAACCACGGCTTATAAGAACCGGTATTTGGAGATTTAAAGGATGAGCCCCCTTCTTGACTCGTGAACGCTTTTTACTTTTTTTTTATATTCAAACGATACAGATTCAACTATTTCTCGTGACTCGTCAAGTGTTCGTGGTGACAACTCAAGAGCAACTAGCAGGGGAACACGGCGTGAAGCCACGTCATGGCTTTTCACGATCACACCGTTTGTTCGACGGCGCGTCCTTTTGGTATGCACGGCGAAAAGTCGTATCGTCCGAAAGCGGCCCTACTACCTGTCATTAGAGGCCGACGAGATTTGTCCAAATAAACGTTTCCACTCCCGGCTCGTTTTCCTGAAAGTATTTACCCGGTGCCTGTCTTGACTTTTATCAAGTGAAAATGTGACATCAGCTCATTTTTTCAAAGACTTTTTAAGCAAATTTGTGGAATGATGAGACTAGGATTTATGAAAAAGGGCTCTAGATTTAGCCTTATTCTAACAAATACAGTAGTTAAGATATTATAGAACTAGCAGTGAGCTTTCCGCTTTACCTTAAGATAAGAAGGTTCGTAGTTTTCTTTCCCCTTCTTTCTTTATGAAATAACAAAGAGTGGTTGTAGGTGAAGGTCGAAAGGGAGTATAAGCTTAGACACAACAAATAAATTGTTCCAGATAATGACGCAGAAAATTGTATTTTAAGCCTTGTGGTCTGACAGCAATTAATCCTTTTTCGCTGACCAAGGCGGCCACCTTAAGATTTGTATTTTTTTAATCAAAAATATTAAATTAGCTCATATTTTTCACGTGAAATATTTTCAGTTTTTAGATAAAAGTAAATGGTTGGAAACATATAGTTTTTTTAAATAGTCACAACAGAACATTCTACATTAATGATTGCGATTTATAAATGTCATAATAAAAGTTGCAGCTTGGAAGAATGGTTATATTTTAGCCAGACATGTCTGAAATCAGCACTAGAGAAAAGCGAGATTGATGTGATTATTTTTTAGTGTTTGTTTTTGCTACCGCTGCGTTACTGTACTGTTTAATTCGACGACACTTTTAATTCAGTTATTATTAATCGAAAAATGTATAAATTATAATTTTCTTACAACTCACAAATAGGACAATGCTAAATAATGCTAACTTTGAATTAAGAGCTAGTCTGGCTTTGTTTTTTTTTTTATAAAAATATGGCTTATCGATATCGGTATATTTGAAAGTTTATTCGCAATTAAGGAAAGTATATTATAGAGCATGTATTCAAAACTGAGACCTTTCAAGCCAAAAACATTATAATAAAACAAAAACCACACATGAGATGCCTTTTACGATATTGTGTATTGAATTTGATTCAAATCGGTTGAGAACTTTAGACGTTGAATTCCAATCAATAATAACACTATGAAACTGTTACAAAATGTGTAAGCAATATCTTCTTAAAATAAAACGTTTCAATTATAAAATAAAATAAAATAACAACACTCCGTTAACTAAAATTAAGACTTCCGAATATTCTTGAGGTGTAAATGGAAGAATTGTCTCACAATTTTATCAGGATCGTTTTGATTTCAAAATAGAACGTCCATACTAATGGCTCGTTTTTAAAGTGTGTGTCTTCTTGTTCGGTTTTAGAACTGAGGGAAGCATTTGAAGCAGAAGCCCAGGAGGTGAAGAAGGCTCGTCTTTTGTTGACTGCAGCGGTACCTGTCGGCCCGGACAACGTACGAGGAGGGTATGACGTTCCAGCGGTGGCTAGGTAAACTATAGAGACTGCATCGCTGGCTCAGCCGACCATACTTGTTAGATAATGGAGGATATGACGTCCTGGCGTTAGTTAGGTAAACTATAGAAACTACATCGTTGGCTTAGCCGACACCACTCGTTGGAATATTGAGAATATGACGTTCTGGCTGTGGCTAGCTAAACTATAGAAACTACATCGCTGGCTCAGCCGACACCACTGGTTAGATTATTGAGGATATGACGTCCTGGCTGTGGCTAGCTAAACTATAGAAACTACATCGCTGGCTCAGCCGACACCACTGGTTAGATTATTGAGGATATAACGTCCTGGCTGTGGCTAGCTAAACTATAGAAACTATATCGCTGGCTCAGCCGACACCACTGGTTAGATTATTGAGGATATGACGTCCTGGCTGTGGCTAGGTAAACTATAGAAACTACATCGCTGGCTCAGCCGACAATACTTGTTGGATAATGGAGGATATGATGTCCTGGCGGTATTTAGGTAAACTGTAGATTATAATAAAATTTCCTAGATCTACTTTTATATCTATACACCAAGGAATGTGTTTTTCATTTGTCACTCTAGACAGAAAATATCACGTTTAATACTTCATAATATTAGATGTTTCTGTATTGTGACGGTCATCCTTGTAAGCACCTGTTTGTTCCCTCAGTTACCTTGACTTCATCAACCTGATGGCGTACGACTTCCACGGCAAGTGGGAACGCGAGACGGGCCACAACGCCCCCCTGTACGCACCCTCCACCGACTCTGAGTGGCGGAAGCAGCTGAGCGTAGACCACGCCGCCAACATGTGGGTAAAGATGGGGGCGCCCAAGGACAAGCTCGTCATAGGGATGCCCACGTACGGCAGGACCTTCACCCTCTCCAACCCCGAGGTCTTCAGGGTGAACGCGCCAGCCAGCGGTGGAGGGAAGGCAGGGGATTACACCAAGGAAGGGGGTTTTCTGGCTTATTATGAGGTGAGATTATCAATTTAGATTGTCAGTTTCTCTAGTGGTGTGCATGCATGGGTCATGTCAGTCTTGAGCCTCCCGATATTAGTTGACTGGTAACCACTGATATACTGGTATTGGTAAAGCTCCATTTGATGTCCTCACACAACCATTTTTCCAACAATAGTCCCATGGAGAATATACAGGCCCTTGGGACCTCCTGATTCTAGTGTAGTGTCAAGCACCTGGGACCTCCTGATTCTAGTGTAGTGTCAAGCACCTGGGACCTCCCAATTTTAGAGTAGTGTCTCACACCTGGGACCTCCCGATTCTAGTGTAGTGTCTCGCATCTGGGACCTCCACATGCTAGTGTAATGTGGACTGTGGACCTAGTATCCTCTTGGAGTCCTCATCCTGTGTTCCAACAGTAGTCTCATAGAAGTCCTTTACAGTAAGCTGTCCCCTGGAGGAGAAGCTAGCCTGTAGACCTTGTGTCGTGCCCGGCGGCTGTATGACGTCATGTTATATGCTCGCAGGTGTGCGACATGTTGAGGAACGGGGCATCCTACATCTGGGACGAAGAGATGAAGGTCCCGTACGCAGTGCAGGGGGACCAGTGGGTGGGTTTCGACGACGAGCGGTCCATTAGGAACAAGATGAAGTGGATCAAGGATGGAGGGTTTGGCGGCGCTATGGTGTGGACCGTGGATATGGACGACTTCACTGGAGACGTTTGTGGGGGCGGCGTCAAGTACCCTCTCATCACCGCCATGAGGTGAGTCACAGGCGTCAAGTACCCGCTCATCACCGCCAGGTGAGTCACAGGTGTCAAGTACCCGCTCATCACCGCCATGAGGTGAGTCACAGGTGTCAAGTACCCGCTCATCACCGCCAGGTGAGTCACAGGTGCCAAGTACCCGCTCATCACCGTCAGATGAGTCACAGGCGTCAAGTACCCGCTCATCACCACCATGAGGTGATTCACAGGTGTCAAGTACCCACTCATCACCGCCATGAGGTGAGTCACAGGTGTCAAGTACCCGCTCCTCACTAACATTAGATGTTACACACAATTCTAGCTCATTTTTGAATGTTGTGGGTGAATTCAGACTTCATAATTTTTTTTAATGAGCCTATAAAATTACTATTTTTTGTTTCATGGAATTCTGCCCACAAATTACATTATTTTATTGGTCAGTGAAGCTCGATAGTTATATATTTACACTTTATATCTTAACACGAAATTAATAGTAATGTTTACGGCTTGTAATTCACTAACAAAACGAGAATTATTTAAATCAGCTATTATTTTTCAAATTGATACTTTTAGAGAGAAATTAATAAATATTATTATATGACTCTATATGATAAAAATTTAGAACAACACAAAACGTCAAGATCCATCAAACCCTCAAGGTAGAAATTGATCAAGATTACAATACTTTCTCTATTCGAGAAAGTATGTGATTTGTGACATTAGATTTTAGGTATTTTTTTAACAACTGTGTTCATTTTCCCCCTCCAGGGAGGAGCTGAGAGGAGTTTCCAGAGGAGCCAACGTCAAGGACATCGACTGGAGCAAGATAGCCAATGCCATCTTGGTGGAGGCCGCCCCCAAACCAGCCGCCATCAAGATCCCCGTGGGAGAGGTGCTCAAGAGGGTGCGTGGTTCAACCCACAGACCCACTGCCCTGCAGACCAACGTCAACACAAGAGGTGAGAGTCCTTCTTTGAGGGGTAGGAGGGTGTATACTTCGTACCTTTAAAAACTGGACACCCCGAAAACAGGAACGAGCGTGGGAACTGTATCGAATAAATTACTGTAATGTCATGCAAAACTTAGTTTTAAGTTTAATCTTCATAAACTTTAAAAATTGTAAAATAACGTTAAAACATTAGTTTTTGTTCTATTATACTGTGCACCACGTATTACTATAATAGGATAGAGACGAGGAAGGTAAACATTTAATGGAAAATGTACCCACATTCCCCTAGAGGGAAAGTGTAAAACAATTTATGAATAAAATGCCCTCGTAACACCCGGATAGGATTCGATCCTCAACCTTTCCCATCACCAGAAATGTAGTATAATATGAACTTGGCACCTTAGTCAACGCAACCACCGGTGCGGACTAGGTCAATTGGCTGAAGTGGCATGAACCGAACTAACGAGAATTGCAAGACTTATTTTACCAATGATGTAATATCAAACCTATCAGCATAGGGATCAAGTCAACCTTCACTTCATACATTACTGTCTGTGTTCACCACACAAGCAAAATAAAAATGACCGGCGAATATAAACGAGAGTGAAAGTTGTCCAAGCTGCGCCATTCATATATTAAGATCTCAGATTTGTACCAACAAAGTTTGATCTTTCAGTTTACTAAACAGCCGCTAGGCGAAACTAAACACGAGTACCTTATTACATTTTTTTTTTCTATTAACACCGGGTCTTACTACCCGGTAGGGTTATACGCTCATGTACTAATTGAACTAATGGTTTAAGGATTAGGAAGGTTCAATCGAGAGGAAGTGCACCCGCATTTGCGTGGAAGGAGAGTGGAAAAACATATTGGGAAAACCAACCTCAGTGCACCCGACCTAGATTGATCCTCGATCTCCCCTTCTTTGGTAGTTTAGTCCAACACAAGATTAGCGTGATCAACCACGCGGCTACCGAAGCGGGTGACATTAATATAAACTCAAGATTCCTTGCATACATCCCAGATTCAAGAAGGCCAAACACTTTTCTCAGTAATTTTTTCAAACCCACTTCGGTGGCCGCGTGGTCTAACGCGCTAATATCGGAGTAGACTAGACTGCCGATGATGGGGAGATCAAGGTTAGAATCTCCGTCGGGTGTATTAGGGTGGTTTTTCAAAAATTGATTGCCCCTCTCCCTCCACGAAAATGTAGGTACATTTCCTTTAAATAAAACCTTCCTAATTCCTAAAACCATTATTGTAATTAGTACTTAAGCATATTGCCTGAACGAGTAGTAAGACGCGGTGCTAATATGTGTATAAATATATAATTATATATATATAATTATTTATATTTAAGCTATATAATTATATATATAATTATTTATACATAGGCTATATAATTATTTATATATAGGCTATATAATTTTATATATGTATGTATATATATATATGTATATATAAGTATATATATATATATATATATATATAAATAATAAGTATTAATGTCCCTATGAAATAGAGCATTATGAATGTGAAGCTAAACATTAAATTGATGTCAGATTAGGCTCTGTTAATGTTATATTAGCAGTGATTAGTGAGTAACAAATGGATGTCAGATTAGGCTCTGTTTATGTTATATTAGCAGTGATTAGTGAGTAACAAATGAATGTCAGATTAGGCTCTGTTTATGTTATATTAGCAGTGATTAGTGAGTAACAAATGGATGTCAGATTAGGCTCTGTTTATGTTATATGAGAAGTGATTAGTGAGTAACAAATGGATGTCAGATTAGGCTCTGTTTATGTTATATTAGCAGTGATTAGTGAGTAACAAATTGATGTCAGATTAGGCTCTGTTTATGTTATATTAGCAGTGATTAGTGAGTAACAAATTAATAATAATGTGTGTCCCAACGTCTGTGAGCTTGTTGTTTGCGGTGTACTCCGGGTGATTCTGTTACAAGTCTGGGTGGGTCTGCTCGGCTTGTTAACAAGTAGCTCACGGCGTCCGTTCGCCCCAACATCACCCGTGAGGGGAGGGGGGGGGGTCCTTGTATAAAAAAACACGGTCACCTTTCATTATTTTGAACTCACCTTGTGACGTGAACCAAGTCGCGCGGCTACACAATGCTGAAAATGTACAGGCTGAATTAGTGTAGGTCTAGCTTTTTATAGCACAAGGTAGACTGCGTACTGATCTATGAGACTTATATGGCAACACAGTTTGTTAACAACGGCTTAACCTAAGTTAGCACCAAATGATTAAAAGCTATTGCCGTTTGCCGATTATATTTTGTAGAATTAAATTCAACGTGATGGCTTATTCCCGCCATTACTGTGGGTACAAGATTTATTTATTATTTTATTTATTTATCACCGCGTCTTACTACCCGTTCGGATTATACGCTTAAGTACTAATTACGTTAATAGATTAGGAATTTGGGAAGGTTGAATTTAGAGGAAGTGAACCCAAATTTGCGTGGAGGGAGAGTGGAAAACTATTTAGGAAAAACCACCCCAGTTCCCCCGACCGATACTCGAACCTCAATCTCCACGTCCTCGGCAGTCTAGATCAACACGAAACTAGCGCGTTCGCCAACTACGCCACCGAGGCGGGTGGGGGGAGGTACAAGATGTTTGCCACGTTATGCAGCTTTTTTTTTCCAATTTGAGCTTTTGAGCCATATCTTCACGTTTTTATGACCCGAGGTTTCTCCCTCGTGTGCCTTTTAGATGTTCTTCGTAGTTTTAACCCCTACCTTGGTGTAGTGAGGTGGTTCCACCCCACCCGTTAACCACCCAAACCAAATAGTTCTCCACGCTCCCATTCTCCCAAATGCGGGTACACCTCCTCTAAATTTTAACCTTCCTAATCCCTAAAATCATTGGCGTAATTAGTACATGAACGTATAACCCAAACGGGTAGTAAGACGTGGCGTTAAAAAAAAAGTGCGATCAACGTACGGCTCCTGCTCGTACCAACTTCATTCTTATTCTTATTGAAAAGAGATGCGTGGTGCTCTAGCTAGGCTGTGGCCGCACGGCACACCATATTCGCCAACACTGCACACCGTTTTCGGAACACTGCCCCATCACATTAGTATAAATACGTGGATAACCCAGACGAGGATTAAGACACATAACCCACGCCCTAGCCCTCGCCACCCCACATAAATTTCTTCCATTCTTATTCTCTCACTTGAACACTTTCTGTTGTCTGCTCCTCTCATCACTTTCTTGGCCTCCCTTTGCGGTATTTTTCCTACATAATTCATTTCCCACATTTTCTTTGGCATCCTCTCCTTTTCCATCCTCATTACATGCCTATATCATCTCACCCTTGCTTCCTCTACTATCTCATGTACTCCAACATCCTCATTACATGCCCATACCATCTCATCCTTGTTTCCTCTACTATACCATATCCTTCAACATTCTAATTACATGCTCATACAATTTCAGTGTTGCTTCCTCTACTATCTCATGTTCCCCCATTCTTTCCCTGATAACTTCATTCCTAATTTTGTTTCCCCTGGTAGCATTCTCTCGATGGCCTCCACTTTCCTAGTCTCTCTTACATTCATTGTCCTTGTTTCTGCTGCATATGTGACAATGGGTACAAAGTACACCCTGTACAACACTTACAAATATTGATACACAACTAATTTTTCTATTTTAATCAATATCATTTTTTGTGTAATAGATAGTAAAATGCTAGATTCTCTATCAGATGGCTTAAAAATGTAAGAAATAGCTTGGGCTGGAACAATAACATTTCCCCTCATTGGCCTTACTAAGCCTCTTTAAGGAGTCGGAATACCTTCGATATATATTCAAGCTCCCTCCAAAGAATTTTTATACTAGGTGTATTTTCTTATGTTTGGAATTATTTCAAAACTTTAATTTTAAAAACTATTTTTATAATCTTGTCTTACTACATGTTAGGGTTATATACATACTATAGTAATTAAGCTTATGTATAAGCGAGGAAGGTTAATTTAGTGGAGGTGCACCCACTTTTGCGTGGAGGGATGTGAAGTCATTTAATAAAAGAATACCTTCAGTATATACCGACTGGGATTTGAGCCCCGATTTCCCCGTTACCAGCAAGCCAGAATAAATGAGCCTAACGTTTAGTCCACATGTCCACTGATGCATTTAATTAAATTTGATGCATTCACTAAAACTATTACAAAAGGTTTTAAAATTTTATTTTAAGTAGGCTATTCAACGTTTACTTTATGAACCGACTGATTATATCAGCACATGACTTATAAACTTACTTAAATCTAGAACAGACACAACACCCAGCCCCCCAGTCGTTAATTCATCACTGTGAAAGGGGAAACCAACATTTCCTCAATTATATTTTTTTCGACCATGCAATGAACCTAGCCCGGGACTCTTAGATCAGTAGGCAGAAACGTTACCAGCCGAGCTAAGGTGTCGGACTACTAAAACAAAATTAATAAAATCCTCAGTACCAGGATCGGGTGTTTTCATTTAATGTTCAATATAAAGTTAGTTTGTAAGTCGTTTAAGGTACAAATATGTCCCCCTGTATCGTCTAACAACACCTCTGTGTGTTTCAGTGCGCGCGCCGCAGGTGTTCTGCTACATGACGAGCTGGTCCCAGAAGCGTCCCGGCGCTGGCAAGTTCACCCCTGACAACATAGATGCAACCCTATGCACACACGTCATCTACGCTTTTGCCACTCTCAAGGATCACAAACTGGCACCTGGAGACGAGAAGGACATCGACATGTACGAGAAGGTGGTCGCCCTCCGCGAGAAGAACCCAGATATCCAGGTGAGACACTCAGTGGTTGGCGACGGACATGGTCTGGATGGTGCTGTGATCTTGTTGGCGCAACTCGGAGATCAACAGAAATTTCAGGCAGTGGCAGTTAGTACTAAGAGTTCAACCGGTGACTATAAGATAAAACTGCCACGCCCAAATAGTACAAGTGGTGGCCGTAAGATAGCACTGACACTCCCAAATAGTATAAGCGGTGGCCGTAAGATAACACTGACACTAAAGAATAGTTTAAGGTGTGACCCTAAGGTAACAATGGCACTCCCAAATAGTTTGAGCGGTGACCCTAAGGTAACAGTGGTACTCCCAAATAGTTTGAGCGATGACCGTGAGATGGCACTGACACGCCCAAATAGTTCAAGCGGTCAGCGTAAGAAGCACTGACACTCCTAAATAGTTTAAGCGGTGACCGTAAGATAGCATTAACCCTCCTAAATAGTTTAAGCGGTGACACTAAGGTAACACCGACACTCTCTAAGAGTTCAAGAGGCAATCGTAATATAGCACCGACATCAGATTCAAAATGTGTTCAAGCAGTGGCCCTAAGATAGAACCCACACCTAGCACTCACTTTGTTCAAGCAAAGGTCATAATACAGCATTGACACTCCCTAAGAGTTCAAGCAGTGGTCGTAAGATAGCAATGACACCTGACACTCATTTTTTCTAAGCAAAAAGTCTTAATATAGCATCATTTTGTCTATGAAAACTCATCAAATCATTTGAAATTCAAGGAAATGTTAAATGTGTAAGAAAAAAAACAAGGACTTCTTTTTCTCGTTTCGGCCAGCTATAGACCACGTTCTTTCAACTGTTTTCTTCCTTGGGCTCTGTACTCAGCACTTTCTTTGACTGGGCCAAAGATTTTTCTCAAGATCTTTCTTTATTTGGCTTCTAGTTCCTCGGTCAGACCTTTTATATGCATCGCGGAGCATTCTGCTGCGTACAGAACCTCCGGTCGAATAACTGTGCAATAGTGTCTGAGCTTGGCGTTGAGATGACTGTGCAGTAGTGTCTGAGCTTGGCGTTGAGATGACTGTGCAGTAGTGTCTGAGCTTGGCGTTGAGATGTCTGTGCAGTAGTGTCTGAGCTTGGAATTGAGATGACTGACTGTGCAATAGTGTCTGAGCTTGGCGTTGAGATGACTGTGCAGTAGTGTCTGAGCTTGGCGTTGAGAGACACCGATCGTTTATTCTAAGCGTCTTTAGTCAACTTGTGTGCCATTTCCATCTTGTTGATCCTTTCTTCTCAGGGATGTTAGGCTCTATCTACTTGCCTAAGTATTTGAACTTTTCTGCCCGCTTGATTTTTTCCCTGTTCCACATCTAGCTCTCAGGACACCGACTTGATGTTCATTATGAACTCGGTTTTCTCGAAGGAGATCTGGAGGACCACCTTTGCTGCTTGCGTCTTGGGTGGGTTGATTTGTTTTACGGCTGTGACTAGGGAATCAGAAAAGATCACAAGATCATCTGTGAAGGCTGGATTTTCAGGTTCTTGCTCCTGCAGCCCAGTCTGACCGCGTTTTCAATCCCTTAATTCCTTAGTTCTTTATGCCACTCGCATAAGACTTTCTCGAGTACATGGTTGAAGAGTAAGAGGTGAGAGCCCGTCTCCCTGTTTAACCCCTGTCCTGATTTAAAAGACATTTGAAATCTCTCCCCTGAATTTCACTTTGGAGATGGTGTCGGCCAGAATCTCTTGAATGGTTGCTCTTGTTTTGTTATATAGGCCCAATTCTTTCAAGATTTGGATTAGGGTGGTTCGATCAATCGAGTTGTAGGCCTTCTTGAAGTCAATGTAGGTGATCACGAATTTCTTATTTCTAAGCTTCAAATACGAAATAATATATTTAATATTCATGATCTGTTCGACACACGATCGTCCTTTCTTAAGCCCTTCTTGGTATTCTCTCAGTTTTAGATCCAGTTGTTCCTCTGCCCTGGTCTTATGGGCTTGCGAGACAATCTTGTAGGTTATTGAGAGGAGTGAGATGCCACGGTAGTTATTCACGTCTGTTTTGTCGCTTTTTTTTTATGAAGGGGATGAATCAGGGCTGAGGTCCAGCAACTTGGAGGTTTCTCGGTTTCCCAAATCTCATATATGATCTCAGTTTGTCGCCTTGTTGCCTGCCTGCTTCCAGAGTTCGGCAACTTTCGAGTCCTCGCCTGGTACTTTATTGTTAATGAGTGACTGGATGATCCGGCTGATTTCTTCTTTTGTGGGTGGAGATGATAAATATATACTATAACAAGGTTTTATTATAATTTAATATATTCATAATATGCTATTCAAACTAATGGTTTAGTTTAATTTTGTTTGGTTACTATCATTTGTTTATTTTATGTAAAAAACAATACATTATTTTCAGATCCTGTTGGCTATCGGTGGATGGGCTTTTGGTTCAACTCCCTTCAAAGAGCTGACCTCTAACGTTTTCCGTATGAACCAGTTCGTGTACGAAGCCATCGAACTACTCCGGGAATACAAGTTCAACGGGCTGGATGTCGACTGGGAGTACCCGAGGTATTTGTTGTTTTAATTTTAGGCCACTTAAGTTCTTTGGATGTATTTGTGAACAAATAGCCCTCCTATATGATAAAATGGTTTATGCTTACTATTGGTTACCACTCCCCTTTCTACGGGCCTAATCTGTTGGAATAGCTTGTGAGGAAGGGTAGGGACGGCGTAAAAATAGATGTGTGGGTTAGAAATTATAGAATACTTTGGTTTTTAGGGTTTATTAACAGAACTACGAGTTAATACAAAAATGTGATGTTAAAAATTTGTTACAAAAAGATATAAGGACTTTGATGTAGGAGCTGGTGAGATTAATGACTTAGTGAGGAATACTCATCTACTGGCTCGACTGACATCCCTTACAGATTCGAACCCGGTAGCCTGGGCACGACAGTTGCCCTCTAGCACTAGTATCCGATGGCCCAATGTTCTAATCCACGTGGCCCCGAAAACGGGTAGAGTGACTCCTCCGAATATATATTATTGCGTCAGCCTCGATAACTCTAAAACAAAACCCTTTACACTGCAAATCGGCCCCATTGCCGAGCACAACGCGAATAAGTTGTTGTGAGCTGTCAGCGTTCTTAATTAATGTTTACTAAACTCATCACAACAAGTAAGCTAGACCAGTTCTTTCACTTGCTTCATTTCAACACTGTTATGTTAGTTTTGAACAAACATCACATTCTAGGACAAAACTATTATACTATGCAGTTTTTATGTCTATGAAGAGATAACAACATAGCCATGAGATGTATACTATGAATTTCAGCTGTATTGTACAATTTGTTTAAGTATTCAGGCCATTTTTTTTCTTCCAAAAGACTCAGTTTATTATTTTTATTTAACCAAATAAGGCTAACAGTGGAGGTAAGCCACCACTTATATGGTTAGTTGTACAAATGCTCTTAAGTTACGGATACAGTCAACTCAAACATCATATTCATAAATTTGAAAAATTACATATGGATACGAGAATCGGACCCGGGAATAAAACTGGGGCCCTTGACTTAGCACGCCAATGCTCTACCACTAAGATATCTGGGAATCGATGAAATTGCGGGAGGGTCCATAAAAAAGGAAGCTTCTAATGATGGAGGACTCAATTCGGACAGGACAACTGATGTTGAAAGACACAACATTAAAAAAAAAACAACTAACAAACTAGTTGTTTTATATGTTCTTTTATAGGTAGAGATAGGGTAAAATAGCATTAATTTTCAGTTTTTTTAGCATTAATTATTGGAAATTTAGCGTTTTGTGGCATTATTTAGCATTTTGTAGCAAAATAGGTAAAAATGTCTTTCGTCAATGTTTTTAGGGCCTATACAAAGGATTTATGATAAAAGCAACGACTAACGGAATGTGGCGATTAGCCGGATGGGCTGTGGAAGGCACAGGATGCAAGTAAAACCCGAGCTGAAGCACACAGACGAGTGAAACTCAATGATTTTTTAATCACTTATTTCCGCTGAAAAACATCGTTTTATATAAATTCTCAGCATTTTATTTAAATGCACAGCATTTTCAGTGAATTCGCGTCTATTTCGCTAAATATAATAATTTAGCTAAAATACTCTTAAAATCACGTTTTTCGCGTTAATTCGCGAAATAAAAATCGCTTTAAACACTTTCAAATG
>CABFWB010002981.1:19637-33180 GCA_902151455.1 Timema bartmani | reverse complement strand
ATCACAACTTGTGAATGTGAGGAATGCCAGGCCTCCACCGTGGCTCGGATACCACGTTAAACTGTAGGTCCTCCATTTCATCTCACAATCACCCAACCATTACACATTAGCGTAAGTGCGTATAACCCGAACGGGTAGTAAGACGCGGTGCTAATAATAATAATATTTGAAAGGTACGGGGGAAATAGTGGGAAGTCTGCTTTTAACTCTTAGCTCAACTTGAGTTAGTGCTGCCATCTGTTAGACAATCATGATACCCAGTGGCGGTTGGTGGGCTCAAAATCTGGGCAAAAAGCCTTGAATTTTTTTTCTGCATTAAATTCTTGTGAATCAAAATAAACTATAAACCATGAACTAATTTTAAGATGATCATTTTGGGAGTAGAGCAAATAAATAATAATTTCATAAAAATAAATTAACTTAGATCTATGGCTTAGAACTTACTATAAAGATTACAGAAAGTAATTTGCGGAAGATCAGGTGTTGGTCTACCACTTTTAACAATCTCACTTTTAAAAGCAAATGGAAAATATAGATCTACATTAAATTAAAAGAGATAATATGATGAATAAAATAAATTATAAAGACTAACACCTAAATAAAACAAATTATGACCCGTACGAGACCCGCCAGTAAATACAACTTAAGTATAATTGACAATGCACATGATCCAACATTGACAATGAGCACTAGGTGGATATTTCTTTCATTCCACGATAGCAAGACGCAGTTTAAACTTTGCTTTTATCCTATCTCTACTGATTGTATAGGGGACATATACGATGCGCATGCGCCTTAACCTCTTTCCCTCCCTTTTAACCCTCTTGCCATTTGAAGGCCATAGAGGCACTGTTGAGATTGCTTTTAGTAAGCTTACAAGCTATCGTGGGCTTCTTGGGGAGGACAATCACACACACACACTTGAAACATAAAAAAGTTTAAATAAAGAGGCTGCCAAAATATATTATGTTTGGGATTTTTAACATATGTAAGTTATTTTCATTTATTTAATAGAATAATAGTTATTTCGCTGAAAGTAGGCAAGAAGTGCTTTCAATGCTTACATGGACCGACCGCCACTGAATTGATACCTTTATAAGTCACTTCACACTATGGTTAGAGGTGTCTGACATATTTATTTATTTAAAGTATTTGCTGGAGTGAGATATAAAAGTTGTCCTAGAAAATGTGTGTAATAGGAGCTTACCCCCCTTTTCCCTAGTAGCTTTCATTAGTTAAACTTGATCCACACGTACCCTCCATGTTTCAGGACTTTAGCGCCAGAGAATGGGTGAAGCAAGGAGCCCCTAAAGAGAAACTCATGATCGGTATGCCAACGTATGGACGCTCTTTCACCCTGATCGACCCAACCAAGTTCGATATCGGCGCCCCGGCTTCAGGAGGCGGCGTCGCTGGGAAATATACTGGCGAGGCTGGCTTCATGTCCTACTACGAGGTAAGTAGATCTTTTGGGAACCAATTTTTGGTCCCGGGGACACTTAACTGTTTCCATTACCTGGCTGTTTTTTCATGTCATAAGTCTTATTCTTTTTTTTTGTGTGTGTTGTTCCATTCATTTTATAAAAAGTAATCCCCTTCGGTGGTCGAATGATCTAAGGCGTCACTCTCACAATAGACTATACTGCCGATGACGGGGAGATTGGAGTTCGAATCTCTTTCGGGTGTACTGAGGATGGTGTTTACCAAATGGTTTACCAAATTTCCCTCCACGCAAACGAGGGTACACATCCTTTGAATTCAACCTTCCTCATCTCTAACATATTAGTGTTATTAGTAAAAATACGTATATTCCAAGTGAGTAGTAAGACAAGGTGTTAAATAATATATATATCAAAAGTAAATCGTTGATAACTCTTTTCGATAGGATTTTCTTTTAATTGAATAATTTTATTTGATTGTTTGCTTGAGTTTATTTTAACAGTTAAATATGTTGCTCTTCTAATTTTGGTCTATTCTTTTCAAAACAAACATAATAAGCACAATCCATCAGAGTATCCCACTACAGCCATTAATAGTTGTCAAACAAGAAACATTGTTACAAATACTCCAAACGAGTGAACAGGTCTAATGCTGAGTTCTCTTTCAGGTGTGTGACTTCCTCCACGCTGAAAACACGACCCTAGTTTGGGACAACGAGCAGCAGGTGCCATTCGCTTACCGAAAAGATCAGTGGGTCGGGTTTGACGATGAAAGGAGTCTTAAGACCAAGGTGAACAACAACTTTCATTTAGATTTAGCGGTTGTCACCTGCTATTTCGTCTCTGATGATGATAATAAGGAGGGGGTGAATAAAATATAGAAACACATGTTCGCCTGAAGTAGAGAGCAGAATCTGTTTGAGTGGTTCAAAAATTCCCACGCTTGAAGAAATGTATTTTGGCCTACTAGAAACAGCTGATTACCAACAGATTTTATCTTATATGGGATAAACAGATTCTTAAGATTATTGTCACGATGGATGCTATCAAATTATTCAGGGTGTCTACCATCCGGGAAAATCAGGGAAAACGGGAATTAGCCGGGAATTTGAAGTGATCGGGAAAAAACGGGANTTATTACGTTGTACCGTGAAACAAATCTATACATATTTTGCTTTATAGAGGCATGCGCTCTGATTGAATCGCGCAGAAAAAGGAAAGGTGCGCCGAGCGGACACTGCCTATGAGGCTGAAATCTTGTGATTGATTTAGATCTCCTCACAAGATTACGTTTCTGCTCTGCGCTTGTTTTTTCTGTGAATGTGTGGAATTTACAGTAAACATTTTTATGTGACGTCAGGAAAACTTAAAAATGTTGTAGATGCTTCGGAGCGCATCAAAAGTCATCTTTAAATGTCAATAAAAGGGGACTGGAGAAACTTTTAACAATTAAAGGTTGTATTCAGGAGAACAGCTTTCATATAGATCCATCATCCGTAATTTGATTTTTGTCTGAGAATGGGAGGAACGAACTATTTTGTAACATTAGGAAAGCATAAATTTGATATATTTTTAATTCACCAACCATTCATTATTAATGTGATAAAATAGAGAATGTCTGGATATTTATACGAGTGCATTAGTGATACATAGAAGTAATCAGGAAAACAGGATTTTGGCACAGATTTTTTGGGAAATCAGCGGTAACTTGTCATTTCCAAAGGGAAAACAAGGGAGTGAAGTCAGATATTCTTAATACAAGGTTTGAGTTATTATAATAGGTAGCGTTTAGATAATAAACATTGATACATGCGAATAAAGGATGACCCATGTTCCAAGACAACTCTTTACGATTGTAATCAGGAGAACAGGAATTAATATTAAGCCTATATAAAACTATCTTTAGTTAAAATAGCCCCGATACAATAGACACACAAATTTTTTCCACACTAGTCTTAAGGGCTTAACAACAATATTTTGAGCACTGTGTCCTTTCAATAGATGATATAAAATCTTTAAGATCTAATTTAGTCAGTAATTTCAATATTCCTCCTACTCATCACGACTCCTTGGGTTTCAGTACTGGAACTATTCACTTCATTCTTCCTATCACCTTCAGAAGCTGACTTATCATATTGACACGTGATTCCGATTGTTACAGATGTCCTGGCTGAAGGAGGAAGGTTTCGGTGGAATCATGATCTGGTCCGTGGATATGGATGACTTCCGGGGACACTGCGGTACCGGAAAGTACCCACTCATCAACGCCATGAGGCAGGAGCTGGATGGGTACTCCGTTAAACTTGAGTACGACGGCCCCTACGAGAGCTACAACCCCAACGGAAAGTACACCACCAAGAACCGTGAGTGTCCGTCAGGAGGACGAGTTCGTAAACTCTGGTCGCTATCAGGTCTAGAAACTGTTCAGTTCATCCCAGTCAGCAGTGGATCAGTCTCCTGTTCAGAGAGTCTTCAGTTTCTCTTGTCACAATGATGAGGTCTGAGGACAGTTCATCTCAATCGGCAGTGCTTCTGTCTGATATCCTGAGAATCTCCCGTTTTGTAAAAGACAGACAGTTATTTATGCAAAATTGTATTTTCCCCTACTTACAAAACTATAACTGAACGGTCTAGGTTACAGTTGGTTTGGTTTTTCATAGAATTAAGCTATGATATTATGTTAATAGCTTATACAATAGTGAAATGATTGACATAAAAACGCCACTTAAAGATCATCAGTCGCTCTTAAAACTTACTTATCGCCTGATGTGGCGGCGAGTAAAGATATAATTCCACTTGAAAATGTATTTCACCTTTGCTCAACGAATTTCCCGTGACAAAATTAAATTAACAGCATACCTTGATAAAAAATAAAAATAAATAAATAAAAAATTTGAGTACAATCTCATAGATTAAATATTATATCATGAGCTGGTTTGTTCTACTTGTAAAATGTCCACAACTCTGGCTATTTGGGTTATTAATGAAAATAGCTTATAGAAATCTTTCTGGAAGAATGAGTATAGCAAACATCTCTGAAATCATATTTCTCTCTAGAATAGGAAACGAGAATAAGATTTTTAATACTATCCAATGCTTTGCCGGTATAAATAGTGATTTTAGAGAGGAAGTGTATGTGTTTGGAGAAATGGTATCAAATTTAGTATCAGAAGGTATACAAGTAGTCTGGCAGGGTGAAATGTTCATTGGCGAGCAATTATAGTGAAGGGAGGGGGAGATTAGGCCCCTGACTTGGAGAAGTGGAGGTATTAGATGATAGCCAAGCAGCCTAGCAGGGTGAACTCTTCGTCGAATCTTTATTACGAAGGGAGAAAGCTCTCAGCTCTAAAGAATGGTGAAAGGGGCTGCCTGATTTCATAGGCCGACTAGGCAGCACAGACGGTGCCCCTATTTTCAAGGTGAACATGTATGACCTTTGTTCACTAAAGTTATATCATGTGTGTCCACAGCTAACGAAGTGTCCTGCGAGGAGGAAGAAGGTCACATCTCCTACCACAAGGACAGAGCCGACTGCACCATGTACTACATGTGCGAAGGGGAGAGGAAACACCACATGCCCTGCCCATCAAACCTAGTTTTCAACCCCAACGAGAACGTCTGTGACTGGCCTGAGAACGTGGAAGGCTGCCAGCACCACACGCCGGCTCCTCCAACAGCCAAGAGGAGATAAGGATCCTCGTCTGTTGAGGGTGCTTCAGGCTGAAGGAGCACTGATGTGATGTGGTCGTCGTCAAGGACAGAAGAGCCGCGTTATTTGTTTGGGTGCATCGAGAAATATCAGAAACCTTATCAAACATTAAAAATGAAAAAGACAAATTAGAAATATTTTGGTTTAAAAGGTAGAAAATGAGCCTAAATTTCAAACAAACAAAATTTCACTTTGAGCTACAACAGTGTACCAATAAGGATTTGTTCAAGATCCAATTATTTTAGTTGAAAAATGAATAGCTGCAATAAAATATATTAATATTTAATTCACTCTCATAGACCTAGACAAGTGCTATCACCATAATGCTTTGTCTTCCCTCATTTCATTTCGAGCAGACACGTAGCTAAGGGGAATCCTGGGTAATTATAGCCCTCCCCCTCCCCCATTTTCCCCCAAAGTTCCAACTAATACTACATTTAATTAACATTAAAATGCACCTTTTAAAGACATAATACGAAAACTAAATATATGCTATTATTGAGGGTTGAATGCGGTGTAAGTGGTCACCTGATTCAACAGTCATCCAAGGTATTTTGTTTCGGCCCATTATTTACGTGGCACGTAACGCTACGAACAATATGGCATGAACGTATTCATTTAACAACCACAATACAACGTTTACACACGAGATAGTTAAATGGCACGATCATTGAGTTCCCTTCTCCCCTTTTTCCACCAACTCCCCAAAAATATTCATAGATAAGTGCCTGATTCCCAGATTATTGTGTTCCTATTTTATCTGAATACACATATAGCCTTTTTATTTTCTTTAAAAAAAATGTACAGCTACTTCAAAAACAACAAAAGTTTGGCGTTTTTAATTTTGTGAATAAGAAAGAGCTTTGAATTCTCGCCTTACTGCTTGTTTACATAACCATTTAGGAACAATGAACTTTAAAGTGTACTTGAAAGAACTTACGAACAACATTTTTTGAAAAATATCTTTCATTATTGACAAAGTCAATGTTACAGCCGTTAATTAAATCAGTGACTTGCTCGAATTGTTAAAGATGGATTAAACTGCTTTGGATTGGAGCAAGCAATCACTCTCGGAAATTGTAGTTACTAAAATCAATCACCTTCAAAATTATTGTCATATAACATAATGCCAGAGCTTTGATTTTTACTTATTTACTTTTAATAAATGTTTTATTTAATGCAATGCTATGTGGTTTACAGCCCTACGAGCTTTTTTTACTTTTTTATAAAGGCAATAAATTATTATAAATTATAGTTTTTCACATATTTTTGTGGTTTCAAAAATGTTGTGTGAGTCAGTATAATATGTGACACCAATGAATTGATTATCTTGAAGGAATCCAAACACGACTCAATATTGTTGGGGGGGGGGGAAGGGATTAATAAAATTTTATAAAAGGACCATGGTAATATTTTAAAATATTTGTAAATATCGATGATGACTATGTTTGATTTGTTTTGTCGAGGTATTGAAATGCTCATTTTTGCACTATAAAACGATAAAACGGTGACAATGATTTAAATAAATCTTACAAACTTTTAAAAATATATTTTAAAAATCCGACATGGAATTTTTGGTCCAGAAATCCTTTTGCTAGGAGTCGTTGCTTGGGATTTGAATATTTGTGAAGTGTACAAAGTATGTTAATTACAATATATCAGAGAGTTAAAGAATGTTATTGATGCGGAAAGCTTAGTGAAAGTATCAAATAAATTGAAAGTACATTAATAGTGGTTATTGAAATAGCTATTAATATAACGAAATATTGAAATAGCTATTAATATAACGAATTATGTCTTAAAATATGATTTTTTTTTACCAATTTTAATATTAAAATATTTTACTTTTCATTTACAAGCAATTAGATACCACTATTAAGTGACAAAATAATCTGCGTTAATTTGAAATATGGATTATGTCGTCCAACACATTTTATTATCTAGTGAAAGTTTTCATGTGTTTAGAAAATTTAGTTTCGACAATGTAGGCTACATTTAAATAATATTTCTTTTATGACCTATTTAAATTCATAATACGTAGATATTAAAAATAAATATTCAAAAATCTTAACTAAGCCTATTATGAGATTATAACACTTATTAATACAATAAAACAACTAGTTCATTAATCTATCACGAGAATTCTACATGTTGTCTATTCACAGTAAATTTAGCTTTATCTGACAGTTGAAAATATATTTTAAAATCATTTCAAGGTCATCCTAAAATACGTTTTGTCAATTTGCCAGGTGGTGTGAATATTGTTTTCGACTGTCAAAGTGACACACGTTTTCGAGGCGAATGAATACGAAACTGTGTTGTTTTTTCTTTGTATCTTTTCAACTGTCAGAAGTAGCCAAATTTACTGTGTACCAAGAATATTGTCTAGAAGTTCTACCATAATAGGAATCCAAGTTTCGAAGAAAATAATAACTTTTGAAAATTATAAATAGAACTGGTGAGTTATTATTGTAAAAAGGCAGTGCTTCCTTTGTCCATGGTCAGTTCTCTCTTACTTTAACTTGTTAATTTAATAACTTATTTGATCCATGATTTTAATTGGCTCAAAGAGACATTTTTTAAACGTGAAATATGTTTACTATTTGTGGTTTATCTCTTGATTGGTGTCATGTTCTATTGTTGAAGCTATATGACAAAGTTAAGTTAATCTTTGTTTAAAAAAAAAGTAAATAGTATAGTGACACAAATTATTTCCCAACCTGTATTTTAGCAATTTTATTAAGTGTAAATAATGTAATAATTGCTTATTTTTTAATTATTGAACTTGACATCAGAATATTAAGCTGCCCATATTGTTAAAATTAAAATCGTAAAAGCTTCATGATAGATAGTACCTTTAATCAACGAAAGACATTATAGATTTTGCAATAAAAAAATTATAATAAAATATATTTTTTAATGTGAACATTATTAAAAAGAAACTTTTGCTCCTATTCAAGTAGTAAAATTAATTTAAGCGCTTATAAGTGTAAATAAAGGAGAAACCCTATTCTTGATCACATTATTTGATTGTTGTAATAGCAATTGTTATAATTAGGGTTAAAGGACTGAATAATGCCTTGACGCGCCGATTAGTTGGAAAGAAACACAAGCTACCGGCAAGTTAAGTATATCTTATTTTCTTTGCTGATTTTATGTAAAAAACTGTTTTTAGCCTAAATAACCAAAATGTTGCTAAATCGCCTGTGTTTACTTTAATGTTCTAACTATAGTAGTCTGATAATTTGTGTAAATTCTGCCAGTGCATGGCGGCATATGGAAAGATCTGTGTTCAAATGCCGCGATGATAAAAACAGATATTCAAGAATTGTTGAGATTACTTTGTGCAAAAAATGAAACTTAGCATTGCTTCTAAAGCAATATTTAATTAATTTTAAACAAACATAACATTCTGATCTTAAAACTGCCAGTATACAGACCTAAACTCAGGTGCCTTCTGTCTCATCTTAGGATGGATACAGAGGTTGCGAGAAAAGGCCAATATTTCTGCAGGTTTTTTATGGCAAAACTTTGTTTTGTTAAAATATATTAAATATTGCTTAAGTAGAAACGTAGAGCTTAATTTTCTTCACACGATGATATCAACAGTTGTTGAATATCTGTAGAGGATTTCCTGGAATTTAATGACAACTTTTTCTCTTCATTTAAAAAGTTCCTCCTCTAATGCCGCTATGCTCATGACTGACATTCAAGAAATGTTGTTATTTTAACTTTATGATGCAGCAATATTTTATTAATTTAAAAAAAAAGTTTTGCTATAAAAATTGCAAAAAATACCTTTTCTTGCGTCTCTACCTTTAAAAAGAAGAATATTTGGACGGTTATTGTAATTTTAAATATGTTTATCTTAAACTCTAAAACTTATCATTAGTAATCATACTATTTTATATTTTACGCGTTACAAAAAAAAAGTTTTTAAATATGCATTTAGCATTGTATCATTTATTTAGCTTTTTTTTTTTTTTTTTTATTGACAAAAAAAAATTATAATTTTTATTACTTAAGATAAAATTTNTTTTTTTTTTTTTGTATATTGACAAAAAAAAGTTATACGTGTGATGCCGTAAGATAGAGTTTATGGATATGTATTATAATATGGATCTTGCAAAATGATACTTTATTCCATACTTAAGTCGAACAGCTTTGAATTAAATCCCTGGAGCAGTTGTTTAAAGACAAATTAACAATCAGGGAGTTCAAATTTAGTCCTTAATCTGAAGTTATGAGTACTCATATGAACCTGTGTAATATAAATGGAAAATATATCGTTAAAAGAAATGACCTTGATGAAACACATTGTTGTGCCTTAGAGGTAGACAATTATTGAAGCTAACAATTCCACCATTTTATAGTAATTAGAAATAAAGAGTCGTCCCCACCATATTTGTCTACTCATGTAGATGGTTCAGACTAACTTTAGCCTTTTCTGTCAGTTCAAAATATACTAAAACATTTTTTTACCTTATTCATTCGTCTGTCAACTATTTTTTACTGGTTTAATAAGTAAAGTTAGTTTACATCGCCTTGTTAACGTGTCAAGGCATTATTTTGAAAATGCGCATTAGACCTTTTTTTTAATCTTCAGCCACCTGAAAAGGATGGAGTGACCGTAAATGGACTATACTAAATACCTTTAATATTTAAAAAGGGTTAAATTACATTTAAAAACCGTTTACAAAATTTTAAACTTCAAAAAAATAAAACGGCCACATTTGTTGCTTTCCTATGATTCATAATGAAAACAATATTATTTTATATTCTTTAAAATATTCAGAGAAATGTGAGTTATAGCTGTTTACCTTTAAGGCCTCATTATCTTTAATGAATGAAACATAAATATATCATGTGTAAGTTGACGATGTATCGGACAAACATTTGTAAATATTAAATAAAAATACATGTGAAAACAATTTAGTATGACATTTTCAATGTACTCCTTCCTAATTAATTATGTATTCAATGAAAAAACTAAATATTGGTTTCTGTCATACACTTTGGTAAAGAGACTAAATACATCAACTACGCTAATCATCTATCTACTTAATGTCCAAATCCGATCTATTTATAAGGTATCGCACGGGTGGGCATACAGTCAATGGCGTCAATCTCGTATAGTCTGGATTGCCAGTGACAGGAAGGAAGAGAAAGATTTTGATTGACTTACGGTAACGTTTCCGATAAGGGGCTGTACTTAGATTATGTAAGAGTTGTTTTTTTGTGGTGAAGGGGGGAGGCGGTCAGTATTTTCTTACGAGGAGGAAAGTGGGGTGTAAGAATCCATCTTACTTCAGGTTTTTTTAAATCAATATTTATCGTGAGACAAAATCCTAAAAAATAGTCAAAAATTGTCAGAATATAAATATATTAATAATAAATTCTCCTTATACTTCATTTACGTACTGCAATTTAAAGTATTCTAAAGTGGTCAGGGAGGCTTTTTAGCTAGACCGAAATTGTCAGGGACCGGATTTTGATGACGTATCATCTTTTTTTTTTTTTTGCTATACTTCACAGACAATGATCTTGTGTTCATAAACTCTAGTTGCTTGTATTGGGATCACGACGCACTTAACTTTCACGTGACGTAACATAAAGGTTTTAGAGTTTTTAAATGGAAGCCATCACGATGCACTTAACTTAACCTAAGAGTTGTCCAGGATAGAACTTTCACGTCACGTGAACGTTAAGTGAAGGCTACCACGTGGTTTAGCCGGCCAATCATGTTTTAAGCCATGTCAACATGGGTATTTAGTACTTCACTTGTTTGTTTATGGAATTCAGACGACTTCTTTGGTACAGTTTGTCCGTGTTTTGTGCACATTAAAACTTTGTAGCCTCTTGCTACACTTTATTCTGTAGCTCCGGTAAAGCTTCTATTGCAAGTACTTACAGATAATCAGACATAAATACTTAGGTTTCATTTTAGCGAACAAATTCTTTTTAAACATTACAAATTTGTTTTCGATGTTTTGCTCGAGTTGTTACGTTACTTTAAAATTAATCCTGACCACTAGGGCTCGGTTTATATTAAGTTACTTATTTCAAAAATGTTTATTACATTTATGCCCGTGAATATACCTTCACGAATTGTGTGATGTTCATTGCTTTGAGCTAATTTTTTAAACAAATATTTTCGAATATTTTTGGATATTTAGTTAATAAATTACATATTTGCTATGGCTTACAAACACATAGTTTGTTAATTTTAGTACAGAATTATATACACAATTTAACCTTTTGACAACAAATAACATGTATTCTAAGAAAAGATTGTGTCTACTTTCTATGCTGTTCTTACTCTTAGAAGAAAGGTTGAATTTTGTTTACTCGAAGGAACCACAATAATTTAACATTAGTTACCTAAGTTGGTAGTTTGTTGCTTATTGGTGAAGTGGATAGAGGTGGTCAGTGGGGAAGGGGGCAGCTTTGGGTGGGGGTGCTTCCTTTCTTCTCAAATACAGAGTCAGCAGCTTAAACATTCATTACACAAACTTATTGTGTGGTGCTAATTGACCCATTCACTAAAAATATAATTTATTTGCATCAATAATTCAGTAACAAGATAGTAGTTGTAAAGTTAGGATGCGTCCAAAAACTTCAAAGTGTGTTACTTTAAATGGATACATACGAGAATATGGTGGTGTGTTTAAGACAGATGGTGTTATTTTATTCTGTAATATTTGTGAAAAAAAAAACCCGTTACTGCCGACACGATATCTCAAGTAACTCAACGTATAGCGACAGCCAAGCATGTAAGGAATGCATCGTTGAAAAAATCATCAAGACAACAACTTTTGAACATTTGAGAGTCGGAGCCTGTAGGATCGCCTTGGTCAATATCTTTCAAAGACATATGCCATGCTTTTGCAACAGCAGATATTCCACTTAATAAATTGCAAAATCCTGTGTTAAAAATAACATTGGAAAAATATACAATAGGTACTATGCATTCCCGATGAGTCAACTATCAGGAAAAACTACCTACCGAAAGTATATACTGACTCAATATTAAAAATTCGGAAAGAAATTGGTGACAAATTCTGTATGGATATGCATTGATGAGACAACAGATTCAACAGGCAGTTATCTTGCTAATGTTACTGTCGGTACTTTTAAGAGTGAGCCATCGTATTCGTTTCTGCTCACTATTGAGTGTCTGGAAAAATCTAACAACTCAACAATCGTTAAAACATTCAACGATTCAATGATGCTACTTTAGTCTGATGGAATACAATATGACCGTGTTCTTCTATTTCTCTCCGATGCAGCATCCTACATGATAAAGGCGGGAAAGGGATTAAAAATACTGTACACAAAGATGGTTCATTTAACATGTTTGCCACCATGTTGCAAAAACTTTGTGATCATTACATAATGAAGTGAATCGAGTAATTTCAAATGTGAAGAAGGTATTTTTGAAGTCACTGAACGTTTGGGAACTTCGATAGATGCTGCAACATATTATGTGGACAATTTCAGGCTAATTCAAGAA
Organism: Timema bartmani; assembly: GCA_902151455.1. Lineage (NCBI taxonomy): Eukaryota > Metazoa > Arthropoda > Insecta > Phasmatodea > Timematidae > Timema > Timema bartmani. Next base: position 20,519 of record CABFWB010002981.1, on the reverse strand, counting down.
ATTATCACAATTTTCGATGAGGAAAACGCCGATTCCATATGTGAGGCAATCAAGAAATGTTACAAGGAAGTGTTCAGAAAGAATTATTTACATTAAATCTACCTTTTCATGCCTGAGCTAAACAACTAAAAGACTTGAGACAAAAAAGGTGCCCTTAGTGACCAATATTCAAAACATTGGATATATTTTGTTAAGATTAGAAGAATCTCCTGGTGAACGTACAAAGGATGCATTAAATAAGTTAAAATTGGTCCATAGTAAAAATCCTGGCTACAATATATTAAAACAGTTCAGTGAAATTTTGAGTAGCAACGGACAGTTAGAGCCCAACGAAGAAAAATTTTCACTGTCAGATATTGCTAATTTTAAATATGCTCCTATAACCTCATGTGACGTGGATCGTAGTTTTACTCAATTTAAAAATGTTTTGGCGGATAAAAAACAATCTTTTGCATTTGAAACACTTAAGATGTGGGTTGTTGTCCGTTGTAATGGCGGAATTTGATGTCAAACTATGCCAGCAACATTAAGGAAAGTATGTTTATAAGAATTATATAAATTAAATTATATTTTTGCATGATTTATGTTGTTTTGTATTTAGTTATATTTCCAAAATAAATAAATTTTAAGCACATATTTTAATCAAATATTTAGGCAAATTTAAGCACATATAAAATACGTATTTCTTTGATTTTAAGCAAATATAAATTCTAGCCCTACTGATCACACAGTGTTTATTTACGTTAAGTTGATCGTGATCCCGGCATTAGGACATGCATAGTACGGCATGCCCCCTCTCCTCCCCCTGGAGTAAGGGGGGGGGGGTTCCGAGACCGTACATATGTCTTGGTGATGGGTAGGGGGGGGGGGGGGGAGAGAAAA